>JAMZAV010012292.1:0-16840 GCA_024449915.1 Sweltsa coloradensis | reverse complement strand
ATCAGGTTAAGTAAATTCCTGAAAGATCTGTTCTCCCCAAAAGTAAATTTCCCTGGGTATTTCAAAAGTGAGTGTGTCCAGGGAAAGTTTATGTTTATTATTCTAGAAGCGATTTTTGGATTATTATTATTATTATTATTATCATGGGATAGGGTTAATGAAGAAAGACTCTGGGAGGACAGGAAGAAGTGGAGAGAATTATTAGAAATGCCGGTTATGGAAGAAAACGAGGAAGAAGATGAGGGGTGCTGAGCCTGGCTAGCAAGCACTAGAAGATAGCCCGAGAAACTGGTGACTCGTCACCCTCCGACCCGACGAATGTTGGAAAAGGGTGTTTGATATATATATATTATTATTTATTCAACAAATTCCAAACTTTACAAATACACATACATATATGTAACACACCATATACAGCACAGGTAAACCAAGAGCACATAACGTGGTAGATGACATACACATATACATATATTTATTAAGCAAGCTAAAAAGAGCTAGTTAGCTCCATGGTAGAATGGCTTAGCTTGCTTTCTATACAATAAAACTACAATACACTAGGTTTAAATCTAAATGAATGATTATGAAAATTCGAGATAGAATAAAAAATAAAAAAATTACATTTAAATTTAGATGAATGAGATGAGAACATTGTGAGAGTCCAATCATGTCCAGTCAGAGCCAAGAGAATGCTAGGTCATAAGCCAAGTTGTAAGATAGTTGCAAATACACAAGAGTTGAAAGAAAAACTAAATTGATTGAAGACAGTCAAGAGTATATACATTGACAGAACTGAGAATGTGAAACAGAGTATATTAATATTATTGTACGCAATTATTGTGAGTGAATGTCTTGAAAATGAAGCTAAGGTATTAAAATTTTTGATTTACGTAGATGCAACAATCTCAAACAGTAATCACCATGTTAGGAGAGCATCGGTTATTTAAAACGTGCTTTGACTAAAGTTTTGAATTTTGGGACTGATGAGGCTCTTACAGGCGCTGGAATGTGTTCCAGAGACTAACTACTCTGTAAAAGAAACCACATTGGTAAGCAGATGTTTTTGCAAAAGGGGGGGATAGGGTTACACCCTCGTTTCTCTGGACACTCCTATTAGCGCAACTGTAGTCGCTTGAATGGACATGTGTGGACTAGATTGTCAAAGCATTTTTTTATGTACAATACATCTATTTGTTTAAAATACAATTCCAGAGATGGCAGGTTACACTGTTGTCTTCTTACTGTGGCACTTCGTTCACCCTTGCTGGTAATGATTTTACTCACTCGATTTTGTAAACATTCCAGTTTGGCTATATTGGCAGCAGTTGTAGGGTGCCATGCTGGAAGGCCATAGGTAATAATAGGGCGAACGAGAGTGAGATAAGCAGTGCGAAGTACCTGCTTCTTGCAACCGTGCAAATTTCTATAAATAAAGCCAGTGAGTTTAGCCACCCTGTTTCGGATAATATTACAATGCATGTTCCACTTAAGGTCGCTACTTATATTTACACCTAAGAGCCTGGTGGAAGTTTTTTTAGGAATTGTGATATCCTTCAGGGTGTACAAACAATTCACAGGAGAATTGGACCTACTGATTCTTAATAGTTCACACTTACTGGGATTGAGTTGCATTTGGTTACATTCGCACCACAATTGAATGTTGTCTAAATCCTGCTGCAGTTGAGATGAGTCATGTTCGTTATTTACAGATTTATACAGAGTGGAGTCATCCGCATACTGGGCAATTTTTGTGAAAGGGCTAATAACAGATGGTAAGTCGAGCATGTAGATAGTAAACAACAGTGGACCCAGGACTGAACCCTGTGGGACCCCAGACGTAACTTTGGCAGAGCTTGATTTTGTGCCATCAAATAAGACACACTGAGAACGGCCTTTTAAGAAGGAACGTATCCATGAAAGCACACAACCATCAACTTTGTATTTCTTGAGCTTGTTCAAAAGCCTGTCATGTGGGACACGGTCAAAAGCCCGGGCTCAATCCAAGGATATAACATCAACTTGTTTCGCTTTCCCACTATCCATGGAGAACTGCCAGTCATCGATGACGTCGATTAGCATAGTGACACATGACCTTTTTGGTAAAAACCCATGCTGACTATCACCAATGAGATTGTTGAATGTGAAGTGATCCAGGAGAGCTGCGGACACGAGCCTTTCCATCACCTTGCAGACAGCGCTTGTTAGTGAAATTGGCCTGTGATTGTCCAGGTTCGACTTGTCACCCTTCTTGAAGATTGGGACGACGTGAGCAGTTTTCCATTCATCCGGTACAGCTCCACATGCGGATGAGTGATTGAACAATCCACCCAGTGATGGAGCCAGAGCGCCAGCACATTCAAATAGAATGCGCGATGGTATACCATCTGGGCCATGCGCTGAGTTTGGTTTTGAATTTTTTAGACTTGCTGTGACTTTGGCGGTAGTGAAGTAGAGATTATGGATCCCGATGTGTGCCTGTTTGGGTGGAATAAACATGCTAGGTTGAGCTTCTGCGTTGAACGAATTTTTGAATTTGGTGTTGAAAGCATTAGCTATTGTTTCTGGATTTGTAAGTTTCTGCCCATTATCAGTGAAGTTAGCTGGCGCTGAACTGCCTTGCTTTGAATGTACATATTTCCAGAGGTTTTTGCTATTACCACCAAGACCCCAGATGTATTTTTGGTGAGCGTCACGGATAAGAGTTTAGTTGAGCGAAGCGAAGACTTCAATTTCACCTACCCTGAGAAAAATAGCTCGGGTGTTCTTTTTTTTCTATTTTTGTATGTTTGTTTGCTCTCTAGTCTCTACTGCGTAAACAGCATATGCGATCTTGATAAAAATTGAAGGGGACCTTCGAAATCTCTGAAGTTAGATCTGCCAAGTTTTTGGGTACAATCGAAGAAATATTCCTCATGAATATCTTACTACTACGATTTTATTTTATTTTTAATGCGTATTTTCGTGATGTTTGGCCCGCGACCGGGCAAAATGCTACTCTCACCTTGATGAAACTTTATGGGAACATTTGAAATCACTAAACTTAGATATGTTACGATTTTAAGGACAAGCGAAAAAATATTTCTCATAGAAATCGTACTTAGTTTTAGGGCAACGACAATCAACCATAAAAGCTCATCCATCAACGCGACTGGAAAAAGGGTTAGCGAAGCGTCCTAGTATTATCTACAGTACCGGTACCAAAGATTAGTCATGTGGGGAAGATGGTTCATCCTTATGGGAATTCGTCTGCGCGTTTTGAGAGTATTTTTTCTAAGTCCGAACACTAGTACAACGTCTCAGCGCGAGAGCGCTCTCTTCTCAAACTTCTGAAATGAGTTTCGGACAACCTCGGTACCGTTGCCGAGTCTGCACGAAGTGTCGGGCACCCCCACCACTCTCAGATGAGCTAGTGCGTCGAGGGGTAGAGCGTTGTTGCCAAGTCAGCTGCAACATTCCTTAGAAGGCCGTTCGTGACCGACCACCACACTTAGGGTTGGCAGGCTGGCTTATTTTTCTCCCTACGAATATGCTTGGTTCAGAGATTTGCTTGCTCTTCCCGGATCTATCTGGGGAGTGGGGCGGTTTTGTAAAACCAGTACAGGGTCTGTTTGAAATTTTCAGCAATTAGCCCTAATTGTCGCCGAAAGAGGCAAAAGTTGTGGATTTGAAACTTTCAAAAATAGGCCTAATACTATATTATTAAAAAAGCATAAAAGGTGCTGGAATCAGATTTTTTTTTGGGGGGGGGGGGAAGCGCTTCCCCTCCAACCGGCCACACTGCTCGGAAGTCGGAACGGAATATAATAACATAATATAGACCTACACGCAAAAAAATAACAGTCAACATATTTCAATAACAAATAAATAAACAATTTAAGAAATAATTCGAACGACGAGACATATTATGTGCAAAACTGGTCATTGCACAAGGCGTTATAGAACTAATTCAGAGTATATGATGCGTACGACCGTACGGCTATAATAATATGTAAAGTAGCTAATTAGCATCTCATGTTTTTGATTGCATTTACAAAAATAACTGTAAGTTGTATCGGTTGTATAGGCTATGTATCAATAGCACTTGTTTGTCTAGCTAATTTATGGATAAGTTTAATGATTATTGTTTGTGGCGTTCTTGTTGTATTTTATGGAAGTTGTAATCGCTTCTACCGGGCCGTACAACCGGTACAACCCTTTCAAGTCACTACAAACAAATGGGAGACGTTGGCGCCGACTTTGTGAGTGCCCTGGAGCAAAAGCACCCCTCGGAATTGATGTGAAAATCGTTTGAATTCATATTGAAAATTATTTATAATTAGGGTATATTTTGCAAGTGCCAGAGAAAAACAAGGACTACTTAAAATTTCTAATTTTCAGTAGGCCTACGGTATGAATTCAAACGATTTCCACACAAATTCCGTGTTTATGATTTATGAAATTTATAATTTTCAGTATGAATGGCGAAGCGCCGCGGGGGGAGGGGGCTAGCTGACCACGGCAACGCACTTCATGCTCTCCCCCCCCCAAACTTACTAACCTACTTTCCTTTTCGCGGGGGTCCCTATAATTTTTTATTTATTTATTTTTATTTATTTATTTAACGTCTATCCTATTCAGTTATAAAAACTGATTTACAAAGGAGGACAACTAAATAAATCTAATTACATAGATGCAGAAACAACAATAAATTACATTTTCGTAAATATTTGAAATAGTAGCATTACAACAACAATGCATTTAACACAAGAATTTTGGTAACAAAATTGAATGATATTATATGCATTCAATGAATGAATCAAATATAAAAAAGGGTGGAGAATGAAAAGAAAAGAAAAGAAAAGAAAAAAAAAAAAAAAAAAAACATTAAAAAAGAAAAACGAAAAGAAAAAAAACTGATTTATTAGACGATCCCACTCAAAACGAATATGAGGTTTGCCAAAAATCAGGAACAGCAAATCAGGGAGTATAATCAAACTTTCGCGGAAGAAACCACCGAACGCGAAATCTTTATTCTTGGGTTCAATCTTCATTTTTGTGTTCAAATCTTGACTCATATATATAATTATATCAGATATATAATTATTTAAAAAATTTCATGTCAAACTGATCACAGCAATGATACAGGACACCTAAATCAAGTTGCAAGCTCCATCATTGGGCGGCAACCAGACAATCTAGGCAGAAAAATATAGTTGAAAATACATTGTTTATATCATAATCAAAGCAATAATGAACAAACAAAGAGAAAAGCAAAATCAATTATAAGAGCTTATGAAGGTAAATTAACATTACACAAAACACACAGACAATAACTTACAAATAAATAGTAAAAATCAATTTTTTGCTCTTGATTCATTATCATTGCTTCAATTTACTTTTAAATTGTACAATTCCTAGATCAGTAAACTGGCTTCTAATATCATAAGAAATTGAATTCCCAATAGGATACGCCTCTGTACATAAATGACTTTCTAAATGCTTCAGAATTTAATCTAGGAACTTCCAATGAGTTTATTAAAGTAGAATTTCTATCACGATCAACAATTTTAAAAATATTGGGTAGAATACCTAAAAACATACCTTTCAATACTTTGTATGTATTTACCAGCACGCTATACTTCATCCTCTCCTCAATCGTGAAACAATCAGACTGCAAATCTTGGTTCAAGGGAAATGAATCAAACAGATGGTCAATTCTCTTCTGGAGTACAACATACTCAGTAGAAGGTCTTACTGCCCAAACCACTAAGCAATAATCAATAACAGAGTGAATAATCAATAACAGAGTGAAACAAGTATCGTAATTACTTATTATATTGGCAATATAGATAGGGCCTATAGTAACATATTTTATAGAGTTCAAGCTGTTCAACCCACTTCAATAAATAATTATTTTGAGGAGATGTGAGACTGATTATTTTCCTGCTGCACAGAGAATGTATTGTTATTTTCTTACTGGATACCTGAAGCGCTCCCACTCACACAATCTACGTACCGGTATCGGACATTCCGTATCAGAGCCTACCAGAGTCGGCAGTGTGAAGGAAATCCTTTCTTTGCTATCAGTGAATAAGCTGATAATACTGATTCAATGCTACGCTAAATGCGACTAGATTATTTATGTTTTAATTGAAAAACTTAATTATTTCCATCTAGTTCAATCTCCTTATTCTTCTGTCAATCAGTTTGGGACAGACAGAAAAGTGACTGTCCATAGGCGTGCGCATGAGGGGGGGGAGTTAAGCCTAGTGTTTTTAGAGGAGTATTTTTAGTCCGTACGACACGAGCCAGTGTCTATGCCTCATTTTTACTCTATTTTTTGGGAAAGCAACGTCGGATGATCCTGACAACAATTCATTTCAAGGAAGAAACAACCCAATAGCAGGAATGTTACGTTGGCTGACGTATCCCGTGCCTGAACCGTCTATCCTGTGGTCTATCTATCCGACTATTGTGTGACGGTCACTCACTCAGTGGACACGTGACTCAGACTCACGTCTAATCCAAACATCCCTTTGAATGATTTGCTACAGTCATTGGCAGATGCAAGTTGGGATTTGGTTTGCTTGTATCGCATCGTTATGCATCTTTGGTTATGCGTTCTGTCATCTTTGGAGTGGTGTAGTGACTTTGATTATTGCAAAGTGGCAAGTGGGAAGATTATTCCTCTTAGAGTGTAAGTAGTGTGGTGTGAAGTGTAAAGTAAAGTAAAGTGTAAGTGTGTGTGTGTGTGTGTAGTGTTTTGTGTTTAATGGTGTTAAAGATTAAATTGATATCGGAATTTTAAAAATATGAAACGTACAGTACTAAACAGCCTTCAGTAAGGATTTTTTTAAAGAAGAGTGTAAAACAAAAATATGTTTGCCTGTATTACATAAAAAAGATGTAATTGATTAAAATGGGCCACTTCACGTTAATTTTTTTTAGTTTTTAGATCGCAGATAGTTGATATATAAAACATCGTTTACAGTGTCTGAGTGCACATAAAACAAACAAAAAACGTAGAATCGACTATCTCGTCTTCCACGTCCACAACTAATCCGTACGACACGAGCAACTTAAACCACGCCTCTGTTTTAATGTTATCAAAGTAACTAAACACGTTTCATTTCTTGTAAATACGATGAAAATTCACTAAAAATATTTGATTAAAAATAAAAAAAATTAAGAAAGAAAAATAAATATTTTTATGTAAATCAATTACACCTACGTGAGTGTTTCCCGATTAATGAAATTGAGAAATAAAAATATATCTTCTTAGTTTCCCGAATCCTTTACCTACCTTTTTCTCTCATCATCTCACTTTTAAATTTTAAGTAGGTGTAAATTATAGCCATGCTAGTCTCAAAAACGTTGCCCCACTCCCCCCCCCCCATTGTAAAATCTCTGCGCTCGCGTAGAAGACTAATCACAAATGTAATTATTATTCGTTTTAGAACAGTAATATTATATTTTAGCATTCATATGTATTTGCGTGTATTTGTACTTTATGGAACGAATGGTTATCATGTCTACTCTCTACTCTCACTACTATCTTGGTGTCAGGAATCAGGATGCAAAATTTATAAATAACAAAAATAACTCTTTATGAATATATTATTTCATGTACTTTTTGTGCAAGCCTATCCCAATCAATACGTAAGCATGATGTCATATGTTATACTAGGGATGATACGTGTGCACGTTTACCTATTCTCCGTAATCAGTGAAGTAAACGATTTTTATCGTGTGTGCGGCCAACAGAACTGTTTTCTCATAAACCAATAATTACGCGCGAGTAGTCTACAATTTCATCACCCCTCCCTTCTTCACCATGGCAGGCAGCTGTCAAACGTCATTACGACCACTCGTATAGCACATTATTTCATTTCTCCGCGCTCCATAACGAAATTCGGCGCATCTGTTTTGTCTCGAGTGTAACCGATAGTCATAAATAGTTCGCTGAAGGTCAAGCCATGTTCGCCAATATCTATCTTCCAACCCGCGCTGAACAGAACGTTCAACAATCTCAATGTGAGATTGTGTGTGTGCGTGAGTCTATACCCTAGCACATTAAAAAGACAATCCTGAAGACGGGAGAGTAACACAAGGCATTGTTTATGCGACCACTACAATCACAAGGACAGCCACGCGCGGCCAGGGGGGGGGGGGGTAATACGCCGTGTATTGTCTTGGTAGTAATCTTTGCCTGTAGCCGAACGTGAAATAGATCGAGATCGGAAAAACCGTTTTAACATTTTTGTTGTAACATCGCCAATAAGTCATTTAAACGTGTAGGACCTACACGTTTCTGTGACCGTATGAACGTTTAGTGTGAAATACAAGCTTTCTGACATTGACATCCCTATGTTATACACATCAATTTAAATCCGTGTGTATAAAATATATATTTGATTACCATCGTAATCGTAAAATTATAAATAATAAGTAGAAATCAATGTAATAATGTATAATGTATGAAATTAAAGTATTGTTTGTGTGTATGAAATAGCTGATGAAGTAATAATGGAATATCTTATCACTTGCACCGACATTGCACAAACCTACCCAAAAATGTGAATGAAATGTGAATGAATTCTTTGAATATTAATACAATGTACGGACTAGTAGTCAAGAGCAAACGTACATTGTATTTTACTCCTAAATAGCGCGCGGAAACGTCATGCAAACAACTTGATTAATATTTCGGGTAACTTATTTGGACAACCCTCGACTTTAAAAAAAAGTGGGCGCCGACTACCGCGAACGTACCTACCTATTACAGTTATTTGAATGATCAATCAATAATAATTGGTGCGTTTCTATGTTTGTTGTTTAATAATGACATTTCTATCTGACGTTGTGACATATCTTTAGAATCGAACTCAGGTCTCCGGCCACTTGACCTGACATGACTTGACTTGCCCTCTCTAGAGTAGACCACCCAGACTGATAATTTAAATTCTACGTACTGTGTCCGGCAGAGACATGGGTATACTGGGTTTGATTCACAGTCGGGGTTATATTTTTAATGTCTTGAGTTTAAAATATAAGGGAATTGTTGTGCGGTATCGGCGGTGTTGTACTCGCACATCATATTTTTTATTGCGTTTTTTAATTACAGTATTAACATGAACACAACAATGTTTAAAATGACTCTGCTCTGTATTACAGATTATACATAGATTGTATCAACATGATTACCTAATCTTTGATTGTATGGCAGAGGACAGAGGGTAGGCACTGTACATAATTTACAATAAACGCTCAGGCGCATAGGCTATCAAAACCATCCCAGTGAACACATGTGTTCTCTACTTCATAGTTCATATCGTATCACACCTCGACTAGGAGCTATTTCCAAATGATGCTATTGGCCAAACAGGACGGGCACAAGGGTTTTTATTGGTCGTCTCTTCAAACTATCGGCGGGTAGCAAGACAACCGTTCACAGTGTTGCCGTTGGTTGCCGACGGGCCATAAAAGAGAAAGAAAGGTTCTTACGGCGAGGGCCACCAGTGCGAGTGAGATGGGCGACGGCTGCCTTAGGCTGTTGCAGGCAGCAAAGTAGGGGAAGGAGCTGGATAGCGTAGTGCACGGGATATCCGCTAGGTAGTGATGTGACTGGCGGTTCGCACTAGCGCATTCTTGCGTTGAGAAGTTGTACTTGACTTCAACTTCTGATTATTTTCCGCAGAAATTTTAACACGGCGATGAACCATCTTCCCCACATGACTAATCTTTGCCGGTACTTCTAAAAGATGTTTTGAAGCCGGATGTTGGTTTAAAATTTCAGCAAAATCTGTTAAGTGGTTTGATCTGTGTGCAATAAACATACATACCTACAGCTACAGATGTCACATGAAAACGGTTTTAGTTCTATTGAATTTTTTAGTAAGCAAATATTATAATATATTTTGATTTGGAGAGTTTTAGAGATTTCTCAGGGAAAACATCCAAAATATAACCAATTTCCCTGAATTTTCCACGTTTATTTCCCTAGCAATACCAGGTTTCCTAGACTTGTAGACACTCATACTGTACTGAATTACCGTTTCAAGAATTGAGGTAGGATGGACTTTTTTCGTACATGTATGTATCATTGTTTTACTTTACGTAAGATGAAAATAGGAACTAAAGTTCTTCTCACAACCCTGGGGTCAAGGCATAAATAACTATAAACTTTCCCCAAATTAAACTTGTTGGCAATTTAATTTGATCTAGGCCTAATTCCAATATCTGGTAAAAAGGGTTGATACTTGGCAACAAAGCCATTAGTGAATCGTTTGTACAAAACTCCACTAACAATAACAACAAACCAAAGGATGCTGGAGCAAAACAAATAATTTTTATTTCTTTACATTTTAATTGACTTTAATTACCTGCTATGTTTGGGGACGTACTGGTCGTAATAGTTTCTTTGTTACCCGGTAAGGAATGACGTTTGAATTGAATATTGACATTAAAGCTAGAGGCACAACAACTTACATGTCACTATTATTGGAAATTTCAGGTAGAAGGCCGAGGGGCAGACCATGACAACGATGGCAGGATAGTGTGAGGAAAGATGTAGGTGGAGACTGGAATGTGGTGGAAAGGGTAGTGTGGTCCTTCAATCTATGGTTACAAGGCTTTAGATCTATTGCTCTGAGCTGAGAGAAGCCCACTTGTTTAAGTTATTTGAAATTAGGTAGGCCTAACATCATTGGTGTGGGAAATAAGTTTTCTACCTGCGCTGCGCAGCAATTACTTTAGTCTTTATCAGATGCAGACTATTAAGAGCAGGGGGAGAAATCTTCATAGGAATTCTCTACCATAGGTAGGCCCTATACCACAACATGCTTTAACCAACAGAGATCAGTGTTGACAGGCCCGGTTCCTTACGTGTCTTCTACTTTCCGCGATGGTCGGTACGACCAGCTGAATCCGACTCCTCGAACCCTTTGTCGGTGTCTTGGCGATGTCCTGAGTAGCGACCTCCTTGACTTGGCGGTCATCATGGAGGATGCTGTGACACAGTTTGGACAAGATGTGGATGCCAAAAGTTTTCAATTTGAGAACTTGATCCAAGCTGTGAAACTTGCCATTCTGTGCTCGAAAACTGTCCAAGATGGTCACCCGGTTCTTGCTCACAGCAAACCTGCAAAACAAACCAGTAAGTGTGGTTCATATTTGCACGCCTTCGTCTAGGGTCTATTATGTAGCTTAAATATATCAACGGGATCAAAATAAAACAGCAAATAAATCCCCAGAATTGGTTTGAGAGAATTCTCCACTATAGGCTAAGCATATGGAACCAATCGAGTGGGTCCAATCAAATCAAACATAAGGGATGGATTATTTTAATTGTAGTTACTCTTATTAACACACATTGACTTTAATAGGTAGGGGCCTAACTAACAGCAGTGTTGATTAAGTTCTAAGGGTAATAGTCGGAACCAGTATTGTCACAGTCTAGTGTTAACCGAACTGAGCAAGTAAAAAAAAAAACACAGCCAGTGGTGATCCTGGTAGACTCAAAGGCAGCATTGCAAGTTTTAATATCTCATAGAGATACAGACTGTGATGCAACATTAGCCTGTAGGGAAGAGTACTATAGCCTTCATGGTAGAGGATGGAGAATATGCCTGCGTTGGATTCCTAGTCATTGCTCGATAATGGGGAATGAGAAGACCGACTATCTGGCAAAGATGGGAGCCAAGTTGCAGCAGCCAGAGAAGGATTTGCAGTCTATTAAAACTACAATCAACTATCAAATTGGCATGGAAACGAGGAAGCAGTATGAAGTAATAGCATGGGGGAAGCAATGGGAGCCGTTGCTGAGAAAGGAAAGAAATGTCACAAGGAAAGTGGACGAGGAAGAAAAAAGTGTACTTGTGGCAAATTTTTTAATGGAAACAGGCCAAGACTACCTACAGGCCACCACCCACATGTCCTCTCTGCAAAGAACATATCCAGGATGCAGACCATCTAGAAATATGTGTCTCTGAAGGCAGAAAGGGACCAATTGCAGAAAAAAAATGGAAAAGAGGAAATATGTCGCGGACTTATACTGGGCGGCTAGGCAGAGAATGGTTTAAATCCAACTGTGTGGTGTGGCTCCTTGGTCTTGTTGTTAGCATATCTGCTTCCAATGCAGAAGGTCCAGGGGTCCATTCACCCCCAAAGTCAAAAGTTTTTTAACTTTTGATTTGGACTCAAGTCCATCAGTTCTTGTCTTGAGAGTTTGTAAACGGTGACTTTGGAGCCATCCTAGCAACGAAGCACATAATAAATTCAGAGTTGTTCTGAATCGGCCTTGTTGATTCTGGCGTTGATCCGCGGGTGTTCGCACTGTCCATCCCACTGATTGTTTTATTTCCTATTAAAAATGTCGATCTTTGGTTGGTTATCGCTCACTCGTCGATTGCGTCGGGGCCTACAGGGTTGGCTTAGTCGTTTTGATTTACTGTCCCCCACTGAAAATCAGTTATACAACTGAGTGGGTAGACTTTAAATACAATTTATTTATTTATTTAAATTTATTTACTCTGGCTGTTAGAAAGAAGAAGAGAGTACCCTACTATTGTGATTAGCACTTAAACACAGTCTGTAGTGGGTTAGGGTCGCAATGGTTTTATATTTCACATTTCAAAGTAAGGGAAACCAATATAAAACCACCCAAAATCATTATTGTGGATTTTAACCCTCTACAAACTTCCCAATTGTATGTGAGACCACAATATCGATAATTACAGCATTAAAACCTAGCCGCCATTCAGGGTAGGTTTACAGTGCAAAACACACAAGCAAATTAAATCAGTTTGTTGTATACCTACTTTGGAGTTTCTTAAATCATATCTAGGTGCCCGTTAGGGCGCCGCAGCCAAGCCGCGGTGCGCTACACACTCAAGCACCTTATACACCAAGCAAAGTTGGGGTGATTTCGAGGTGTTACCCAGCCGTCATGTAACGTGATGTGAACTTGAAAACTATCACAATCGAGGGGATTTAGGTACCTGACAACACATGCCAAATTTTATTGGGGTACGATTATTCCTTCTTGGTGAAAAAATGGCTTGAAACATGCTCAAAATCACTTTAAGGATGTTAGCTACTGCCTACTACTGCCTACTACTGCCTACTACTGCTACTGCTAACATCTAATACGTCGGCCCGCGATTCTGACCAGACGGGTGGGACTACAATGTTCATATTTTACATGGACATTAAGGTTATAGAAATATAGTCTCTTTTGAAAAAAAAAGTTGAAAAAGTTTGTTGGAAGGCTTCCAAATAAAGGTTTTAAAATAAGCCTTAAACACTTGGCATACAATCAACAAGTAACCATAGTTACTTGACACTTGTTGACGGTATAAGCAGAGTTAGGCGGGAAAGTGCGATACGTAAACAAATGGAGGACATTTTAAATTTTGCTTCTATGTGTGAAACGAGAAAAGTTGTCATTATACTCTCATAAAACAAATCAGAAACCGTCCCTGACCTAGGCCCAGATGTAGAAAATTATTTATAATACAACAGTGTAGGTCTAAAGTTCCATTAGGCTATAGGACTAGATAAAATTATTACTTACATTACATGTTTGACAAGCCTAGCCAACCCTAGGCCAGCACAACATAGTTCTGATATGAACTTGCTCAACTGTTTGTTTACATAATTGCAACAATCAAATCATTTCATACAACTTGTCTTTCGATTGGCCCGCGTTTATGAAGGCACTGCCATCTAGAATAAATATAGAACTTTTTCGAGCTCTTTGTTATACGCAAATCTTTTTAAAATGTTTGGATTTCGTGATACTCTTTCAACAATGCTTTCAACTCACAACCCATGACGTTTTCCACGATACCGTTCAAGAATACCAATTCCTTCGAAAAACGAAAACGACTTCGTTTTCAAATTGCGTTTTCAACTCATCTCCCACGAACTCAAGAATTGGGGTCCAGTCCTTATACCGTCGTTATACCATGGTTATACCACCTATACCCAGGATGTACATGAATCCGGGTCTAGATATTTTACATCCTATATTGTTACTGCTAATACCATAGAATTTAAATCAACTTGATAAAAATATTATATTTTAGCAAATAATTTTGTAATGGAACTTGAAAAAGTAATGAGATCACACACATAACAAAAACTTGTAGAAATACACCCAAACCTTACACACTCAAAAGGAATGAGATCTAAAAAAAGGGCCAAGCTCATCTACCCTTCCACATAAACGTACAGTGTCCCATAACAGCATCCTCGAAAAGCTTGGCAAAATAGAATTTGCATGTTATTACGTTTAAATTAATTAGAAAAAAAGAACTTGGATAAACTATTACGTTAAATTAATAATTGCAAATTCTATTTTGCCAAGCTTTTCGAGGATGCTGTTATGGGACACTGTACGTTTATGTGGAAGGGTAGATGAGCTTGGCCCTTTTTTTAGATCTCATTCCTTTTGAGTGTGTAAGGTTTGGCTGTATTTCTACAAGTTTTTGTTATGTGTGTTATAGGCTACCGTAATCTTTTGACCATAATTGCTAATCTTATGCGTGAATGAGCCCTCATAGGGTGTTGCCTGCAGGCCCGATATTCGGTAGTTCTGGTCAAGAAGTATTTGTATTTGTATTTGTATTTTATTAGCAGCTGTGGATTACATGTGATGCCGTAACTAGTACGTTTGTATGCCTATCAATTAATTTGACAGTGTTGTAGCCTAGCAGCAGGCCTACTCTACCTTGTAAGCTCTTCAACAGTGAACTCATTTAGGACTTGAAGTATTTGGTTAACTTGTTCATTTGTATAAGCCAATTGAGATTTTGAGCTGCCGTCACTACATTGTAAGCTAGGTTTGGAATGAATGTTGTAAACTGATGACCTGAAGACGACCTGGAAAAAAAATGCTAGGGGTAGCCAAAGAACAATTTGATAGATCACAGTGCGGTGCCTAGAGTAGGCCTACCTACGCCTAGATCCTACCTACTGGTATTTGAAAAGGAAAATCATTGCTTGTTTTAAATTTTTTAACTTTATGCGAGCCAAGTCTGGACTAGCCTAACTGAACCTTTGGTCTTCTTTGTTCAGTAAATGTCACAGGCTTTCAGTTCATTCTTGAAAAATGACTTCATGAATGTTTCGGCGGACAGACCTACTAAGACGTGTCTCAGCACGGACAGAGCAAGAAGGAAAGCACACTGAGGTGTTTTTCAGCCAAAACCAGTTGAAACTTGGCAAGTACTAGGCTCTAGTCCAACAAGGCTGCACTTGAAGAGCTAGGCTTTGCTTATAGGGGGCCAGACATACAATTTACAGTTTACAGTGATGCACAAAGCACAATGATGCTTATAGGCACTAGCCCTAGGCCTAGGCATACACGTTATCCCTACGTTTTAAGTAGTAGGCCTACAGCTACAGGCGCTAGTCTTAGTTTTTCGAGGCAATTGAAACATGGGGTCAGGCTGAGTCCAATAAAGTTGACAAATAACATACAGAATATCTACTAGGCCTACCTGGGCCTACGCACCCATTGACGAAGGACAAGCTATGGTTCGCACTCGGCAAGCAAACTCAAATACATGCTAGCAGTGGCGTAGGAACTATTTTTTTAGTGGGGGGGTCATACTAAAGTTGACTACGAGGTCGGGTGTGCAAACCGGGGTCTGGGGCGAATCCCCAGCCGCCGGAGGCTCTTTCGCCGTAGGCGAGATTTTTTCAAAAGGTGCCCTTGATGAGTGGCCTAAAACACGTTTTCAGGCGAATTTTAATTATGAATAAGGGTTACATTTTGAAGCTAATATTGCATTGAAGATTGATTACCTGACTGAAATCGGTCGACAGTTTGCTTGGGAGTGAAAACACTGCACACAAAATAAAATGAATATTAGTCTTAAATAAATAAATAAATAAATTTTATTTAGAGTCTACCCACTCAGTTATATAACTGATTTTCAGTGGGGGACTTTAAATCAAAGCGACCAAGCCAACCCTGCAGGCTAGTCTAGTCTCGCAAATCACGTCTCTTATACTGAATCTTTCTAAAAAATGTTAACAAAAACCTTGGGGGGGTCAAGCCAACAAGTGGGGGGGGAGTTTCCCCCCCATCCCCCCCCGTTCCTACGCCCCTGCATGCTAGCGGCCATCATTTTTTGCAAATCAACCAATCACGGAGTCTCATTCCAGTCCGGACTGAGCTCGTACTGGATTGTAGGCCTAGGCCCCTACCACAGGCCTACCAGCCCAGACTGAAAGCTTTTGATGAACATTATTGAACTGAACTGAAAATTCAGTCCGCACCCAAGCCAGTTTGGACTCACCTCGAGTGATATAAACGTGGTCATTAAGTTCCAAGCCTGGTCTATAAGGCCTACGTAGCCTTAGGCACTAGGCTTTAAAGACCTTTGGGTTTATGTGCGGCCTCGCCTATGAATTACACCTTTGTGTAGGCCTATGAAAGCCTAGCTTAGCCCTACACAAGAGCCCTACGTCCTATAACCTCAAAGTCAAACCCATGAATTACATTTTGTAAGTTTGAGATTAAACATGTTTACCTACCTCACATGTCAACTGGAGACGATGAACTAAACTACGAAACATTGGTAATCTACTCATACTTGCTTAATTATACGCATAATTATTTACAATCAATCAAAATTAATGGACTTCAATATGAGCGGCTCCGCCACATTGTTTTACTGTCAAATATAAGTCACGTGGTGCGCTCTTGAACAGCTGTTGCTTTTTTCTACTGTTGTGCTTCAACACACCGACCCTCTGTTATATCGGCCAAAGTTTCGCGTTTGGTTTCATCATGATTATTACAGTGAAATTGTTTCTTTTTAAAAAATCAAAAAAATTAGGCTGGGAAAAAAAA
>JAMZAV010012291.1:0-14325 GCA_024449915.1 Sweltsa coloradensis | reverse complement strand
TTGCCGTTTTATTTTTATTTTTTTATTTTTTTTTTACAAATTTTAGTATTTGGGTTCAAATTACTGGAATCAGTTGTTCAAGTTCAAAATTGAATTTAGAGCAGCGGTTTTTTGTATATCGTTTCTATAGGAGCAAAATATGTAAACTATAAATACAAAACAAAAAAGTTTGATTGATATAATATCGGTTCTATATAGGTATTTCGTAACAATTTCTGACACCAGTCGATGGCCTGTAGGTGGATACACATCACATATTAATTTCATGTAATTATAAAGTTTCAAGTTACGTGTCTCGAACTCGATCCAGCAGGGACTCTCCATCTGTAAGCCAAGCCTTTAAACCGTTGCGCCACGGACGAAGGTTGGGCGTAGGTGGCATAATCACCTATAGATACAACAGCAAATCGACTTGACTGAATTGTAGTTATTGTGCGCTTGCTCTGTGGCCTATCTGTATCGCCTTTTAAATATTTTGGATGTGTTATGTTCAGTATATTATTATACTAATGGTGTACAGTATATTTTTAATGTGGGTGCAGTAAATAATACTATTCCATGCGAGTTCTGTTTTTAAGCGCATGTTCGAAATGTTGTTCCTGTTGTTGATATAGGTCGGGGCGGGTGCATCTGCATAAATAAATTATGGGCTGTCCGATGCGATGCTGGATGATACGTCTAAAAGATAACGGTACTAAATCTATTGGTATATATGCAACCAAAATTAAATGCCTTCATGAGAGATCTTCATATCTTTTCGTCTCAGTTGGTAAAAAGTGAAACAAGTTTGTACTCTACAGTTGTTGCAATTTTCAATTAAACTGCATTACAAGAGAAATTGTAAGCAGGCCCAAAAGCTACATAATTATCTACATATACAATTTAATGGTGGTATGCGACAGTGGCTCCGTGGAGGTAACTTAAAATGAAAAAGAACGTTCTACAAATTGCTTTTTAAATTCAAGAATATATATATTACCTAATTTCCTTTTTAATTTTTTTGTTGATGCATGTTGCAAGTTAGATCTGCATCTGCATGGTGCAGATGTTTGTTTTATTAACAAACCGAAAATTAATAATGTATTCATTATCATGGTGATTGGTTATTGTGGATATTAAATAATGTACATACAACTCTTTATGCTCTAGACTCTAGATTGATTTGTTTTCAGTAATAATTCCAATTGGCTCATTTTGTTTCACTGGCTAAAATTAGCAAATTATATTGCCTTACTGTATTGTACATGTATACAAGCATACACAATGTAAATGGTCCCAATATACCTATACTTAACAGTTATAAATAACAAAATATGTACTCCAAATGAGCATGAATATAATAAAACATCTCTCTTGTTTTCTTTATATAAAGAAGTTATAGTATGCCATTTGAGTGCCGGATTACTGTCCAAAGGGCAGACTGTGCGGTGGTAAAAGGGTATCAGTTTGTTTGACAACTGACAGTGCCGGATCGGTAACAATCTGGTGCCAGTTATTAATACAAGAATTCATGCAAGGCAAGGGGAAACGTTGATAACGGAACGGTGACGAGACGGCAACCATGAAAACACGCGAAACGGCACACGGCAGTAAATTGGCATTGGTGGCAACGAACCGGCACCGATTAGTTACAAAAGCGAATTTTTGTGTTTGCTGGGTACACTCCTTTATCTACAACCTAAATATAAGGATTATTGATTTTATATGGTTTGTTGCGTTGCACAATTTTTTTCGCCTGCCAGTCAATTTCAAATTTTGTACCGTTCAACGGAATAAATCGTGCAACGCTTGAAACCATATAAAACCAATAACCCTTATAATTAGGTTGTAGATAAAGGAGTGTAGAAACAATATGCAAAAAACCGCTGCTCAAAATTCAAATTTGAACTTGAACAACTGATTCCAGTAATATGAATATTGTTGATTCTGAGGTTATGTCCCGTAAAAAATGGTCTATATCGCCCTACGGATCGGTTTCACGACAATATTTCTTCTAAGTTATTCATTCAAAGGTAAAAGATTAGAAAGATACACCGAAAATGTGATAAAAAAATAAGTAATCGTGTATTGTTTAGAAAGCGGAAAAGAATCAAAGCTATAAGTTTAGTAGATAAATGTTATGTATCGATTAATCTGCGTGGGTGCAATGCGCCGTCTTACAAAGACTTTCGTTGTAGGGAATCTGCCTTGAGACAATTCTGCAGCATTCCCTATTATTCGCGCGTCGATAACGTTGGCGTCGACAGAATTGGTCTGTATTTTATTGAAAATTAGTTCTCTTTTACTGAGTTTCGGTAAACTCTAAAATCATTTGTTTTCTTTCATTTACCACATCGGCCTATTGGTGCTTGGGAATGAAAGATAACGCAGCACACATGCCCGTCTGAATCGAACGGCGCCCGCTGAATTATTCACTGTCGCCGCGTCGCGTCATGGGTTAGTCTATGTAAAATATGTACATGTAATACAAGACAAGACAAGGCGGAATGTTTGTTCAGTATTTGTGACTGTGAGCAGAATACAAGGAAAGCAGTCGCAACTGGGGCCCGGCCCGGCCAGGCTAAACGCGGTATAAATTTGGAAGGCGAGGTTCTGCAAAGTGGCAAAGAAAATATCGGCGGAAGAGCAGAGCAGAGCGTAGAAGGGAGGAGATTGGAGAGAAAATTGAAAGGAAGTGGAGATGAAAGTTAGGGCAGGATATTACGGTGAACAGCGACTGGCAATGTTCGAAGCGTAAGTTGACGCTATTATCATTTTCCTCACAGTTATCCAGTTCATTACCTGCGAAGCGTTCGTATTTCGTACGGACACAAATTTACGAGAAGTTTAGTGATGTTGGCGTCCTCGTTTTCAATGCAATGAAGGCGAGTCAACACGACACAACAGCTATGTCGGCGGAGCTCTTTCAACGAAACAGCCTCTGTCATGCTTATTAGCTTCCTCTCCCTGTGGTACGCTAACTGAAGCTTACAGTGACGACGGATAGAGACACTCACTCAACCTTATTACTATAATTCCACCTTCTTAAATGAAAAAACGTAAATTATAATGTATAAAAAACATCTTATTCTAAGAATGGCGTACTATTTATATTTAATTTAATTAATAAATGTATTTATTTCTTTATTTAATTTCCCACCAACAACCGAGAAAGCTTTACGCGCGTGATGTAGACTTAACATTACAATAAATTAAATGAAATAAGAAGCACAAAATAAAAATGAAATATAAAATTCGAACAACATCTAAATAGGTTCAACTGTGCACAAAAGAACATTAAACTACACGAAATATAAAATATAGAAAACTATGACAGTTACAATGTTTTACAACATCAATAACAATCAAAGAAAACTTTTAAAACATGGAAAGTTTGAAGGTTTCGTGTTGGTCATGCAGGGACGTGAAAGAGCTTAAGAGTCTAAATAATTATGCTGATGCTTATTTAAAAATATTCAATCAGTATGCTGGCACCGATTTAAGAGTGATACAACATTTAAATTTTTGCATAGAGTTAGATAGTTGCATGATAGATTACATATTAAATAAATAAATTAATCCATATTCAGAGTCAATTGGAGTATCGGTTTACCCGGAATCGTGTTAACAGAAACAATAATACAAACAGAACGAAAGAAAAAACAAACATTGATTTTTTCTCCAGAGTAAAAGAATTGAATCTTCGCTTCGCTCGCAATGGATCTAGCAGGTTTTGTTAGCAGTTCTCAGTAAACTCGTACCGGATGTCTGATGAAAATTTAAGCGCAATCTATTCAGCGATTAAGCTGATTTTCGATGGATACACTCACAGACCCACAGAATCACAGAATAAGAGCCGTTTGAGTTAAATGGAGACACTCAGTAGCTTCATTCCCTCGTCTCCCTTCTGAATGGAATGACCAGCCTAGACACGCGTCTCACAGGGGAGGTGTTGATAGCCGGCCTTCTGCATTGTTCTACTGAATGTAATCACTCACCTAGACACGCGTCTCACAGGGGAGGTGTTGATTTTAGCCGGCCTTTGCATTGTTCTACTGAATGAAATTTCACCCACCTAGACACGCGTCTTACAGGGGAGGTGTTGATAGCCGGCCTTCTGCATTGCTCTACTGAATGTAATCACCCACCTAGACACGCGTCTCACAGGGGAGGTGTTGATAGCCGGCCTTCTTCATTGCTCTACTGAATGTAATCACCCACCTAGACACGCGTCTCACCGGGGAGTGTTGATAGCCGCCTTCTGCATTGCTCTACTGAATGTAATCACCCACCTAGACAACGCGTCTCAAAGGGGAGGTGTTGATAGCCGGCCTTCTGCATTGCTCTACGAATGTAATCACCCACCTAGACACGCGTCTCACAGGGGAGGTGTTGATAGCCAGCCTTCTGCATTGCTCTACTGAATGTAATCACCCACCTAGACACGCGTCTCACAAGGGAGGTGTTGATAGCCGGCCTTCTGCATTGCTCTACTGAATGTAATCACCCACCTAGACACGCGTCTCACAAGGGAGGTGTTGATAGCCGGCCTTCTGCATTGCTCTACTGAATGTTATCACCCACCTAGACACGCGTCTCACAGGGGAGGTGTTGATAGCCGGCCTTCTGCATTGCTCTACTGAATGTAATCACCCACCTAGACACGCGTCTTACAGGGGAGGTGTTGATAGCCGGCCTTCTGCATTGTTCTACTGAATGTAATCACCAACCTAGACACGCGTCTCACAGGGGAGGTGTTGATAGCCGGCCTTCTGCATTGTTCTACTGAATGTAATCACCCACCTAGACACGCGTCTCACAGGGGAGGTGTTGATAGCCCGCCTTCTGCATTGCTCTACTGAATGTAATCACCCACCTAGACACGCGTCTCACTGGGGAAGGTGTTGATAGCCGGCCTTCTGCATTGCTCTACTGAATGTAATCACCCACCTAGACACGCGTCTCACAGGGGAGGTGTTGATAGCCGGCCTTCTGCATTGCTCTACTGATGTAATCACCACCTAGACACGCGTCTCACAGGGGAGGTGTTGATAGCCGGCCTTCTGCATTGTTCTACTGAATGTAATCACCCACCTAGACACGCGTCTCACAGTGGAGGTGTTAATAGCCGGCCTTCTGCATTGTTCTTCTGAATGGAATTTCCATCCTAGATATTCGTCGCACAAGGTTAGGAAGGAAAAAATAAAGGAAGTAAAATAACGAAAGTAATGAAAGTAAGTCTTTTTGCCACATTTCCTATTGAGCTGATTGCTGTAATCCCACCTTTCATGTCCAGATACGCCACTGCGAGTCAGTGACGACATTAATCACTCCCCCACCTTCTCCCTCTCCCCCCTCGACCCCAGGTATTCCCCGTGTATCGGCAGCGACGAAGGGGGAGGTTGGTTTTTTGGGGGGTTGTTGGAGCTATTCGTCATAGTGTCACTGGCTCACTGCCTGCCTACCCTAACCCTCCCTCCCTCCCTCTCGATCAATAACCCCACGCATGAGCCATTAGGCGGAGCGCCGCGACGCCATCTCAGTTGTGTCGCGACGCCGAACTGCTCACTACAGCCAGCACAACAGGTAAACAGAATTAAATCATACTACTATTATATTGCTTTATGGTGCGTAATAAATAGCTAGTAAAAATATAGCCTATGATTAGCGTGAAACAACACAACAACATGGTTATGCCAGGAGCGTCTATAGACCGTTCACAGTATGGTTATACCCGGGGGTTATACATACACGTGACATGCGTGCGTTTTTAGTTGCCATGGCGAGGGATACATCAATGCTACTGATAGCCGAACAGAATTATTTAAAATGACCCATAATGTATTACTATTTATCATGGTCAGTGTCATTGCTTAATTTTTTGGTTCGGCATTGGAATAAATATTTAAATAAATGTGATTAAAGAACATTTATTTCAACCATCAATGTTATTCGCACTTTTTTTATTTGCTGCCAATTACTTATGTATTAACACTTTAAAGAATACGTTGCCAGTGAAATATATGAAAATTGGATTCTATTAACTAGTTAGACGAATGAGCGCAGCGAAAGTGTCTCAACGGAAGTCGAACGGGCCTTGGTCGTGATTATGTCTGTATGTTAAATCTTGAATGTTAAATATTAAATATCTGTTTGTTTGTCCGTCCCATACGGCCGAACGGTCAAATAGATTAAGCTGAAATTTTAATCAGATCTACCCGTGAACGCAGGTAACTGCATGAGAACTGCTAACAAAATAAGCACAATCCGTTGCGATTTAAACCTGCAAGACATATAAATTGAAAAATAGGCGTGAAATGTGTAGGTTTTATTTTATCAACAATACTTTTAAGTCATTTTTGGATGAGCGTAGCGAGCGAAGCGAAGATTCCATTTCACTACACTGGAGCAAAAAATCCGGAATGTTTTTTTTCCGTATTTTTGTGGGTTTGTTAACACGATTCCGGATAAACCGATACTCAATTGAGATGAAATTTTTTTGGAGGCCTTCAAAATCTCTGAACTTAGAACTGCCACGTTTTTGAACCCAATCGAATAATTTATTTCTCATAAAATCGCAATTTTACGAGTTTTTTTTTTTATAAAAAAAAATGTATTCGACTGTTAACACCTACATGCTGTATCATATTGTAATTATTTTTTCACAGAAGCTTAATTTTATGAATTGATATATATTATTTGTGTGAAATTTGAGCGGAATCGAAAAAATTATTTCTCGTGATAATCACAGTTTTTACGATTTTTTTTCGTTTTTTTTTTAATTTTCTTTGGCTTTTAAAACACCTACGGCACATGCTTTATCCGACTGTAATGATTTTTTGAGGAACCTTAGTTTTATGAATTGATATATTCGTGTGAATTTGAGGGGAATCGAAAATATTTCTCATGATAATTGCATTTAAAGTTTTTTTTTAATTCTTCGACTTATAATACCTACATGCTTTTTCCGATTGTAATAATTTTTTGGGCAGAACCTTAATTTTATGAATTGATAAATTTGTTTTGAAGTTTGAGCGTAATCGAATAATTATTTCATATGAAAAATCGCAATTTTCCCTTTTTTCGTTTTTCGATTTCAAACAATTACCCCCATCCAAACAACGCGCCTGAGAAAGCGTTTGCGAAGCTTCCTAGTATCGAATAATTTTGGCCAGGCTGTGATAACATGCATGCAGTGACCAAGGTTCCCTTAATTCCGTGGGACATTGAGTAAACCTTGCAATCTTTACTTGTATTTCGTAGGGGCTATATTTTCCATAGAATTTTACGCATTTCAAACATGTTTTAAAATTTTTAAATACAATCCAGAATTAAAAAAAATATTTTCCGGGGGGAACCCAGGTACCCCAGGTCTCCTACATTTGGGTATAAGGGCCCCCTTAGCCACCTAGACTAGCGAAACGCCAAAGTCGCTGTTAGACGAGTGAGTGAGTCATGTGTTTCAGATTAAAGATTCAGATTAAATCAAAATGTGCTTTTATTCTCAAATAATTCATGTTACATAATTTGTAATATGCTGTAAATACATACAACTTTGAGAACCAACAAGACTAATATAATAATATAAAAATGATAATAATAAAAATTTAATAATAATAATAATAAAAATAATAATAATTAATGATAATAATAATAATAATAAAAATAATAAAAAATAATAATATAATAATAATAATAATAAAATAATAATAATAATAATAATAATAATAAATTAATTAATAATAAACACCGTACACAGCAGAAAGAAAACATCATCTACAAACAATATTATAAATGACTTAATTTAGTTAGAGTTAAGAAAGTAATAATGTATGTAATAGGTATACAAATGGAAGTACTTGACGTAAGTCCGTACAACATGTTACTCCGGTTTTACCGAGTTTGTATGAAATACCCCAAATAAAATAATAATTTCACAATTTTATACTTTCGCGACCGGGATAAAATTGAAGAGAAATTATAACATTGACGGGATGTTTCTTTCGGCGTCGTGGTGGTGAATAATTGACATTATTCCTTACTTCCCGACTATAGCGTCATCACTGTGGATGACATTTTCTAGGGACTGCTGCTCTTTCGTTTGTTTGCCTCTGTTGCAAACGTTCACTTCTTCTTGGAACTGCCAGGATGGCATTTGGACGGCTTTTATTTTGTTGTTGTTTGTGGTGTGGTTTGAGGTGGTTGTGTGGAGGTTGGTGGTAGTGGTGTAGGTTGGTCTTTTTGGATGAAGATTACTTTTTGATGCTGTTGTTGATCTGGTGGTATTTTCTTGGGTTTTTGAACGCATTTTTTCTGCTGAGAGGTGAGCAGGAACCCACGAATCACTAAAGTTTGTAACCACCTACATATCCATTCATATTGTTAGGTTTTTTTTGAAATTTCAATTGACTCCCTTTATGAGTCTAGGCCAGAAAGCGATTCTTGGTAAATTAGTTTTGTTTCATCAAAAAGAATCTTATGCCTTGAGTCAGCCATATTGTCTATGGCATGCTTACTGTTTTACAATTGCAGACAACTCGACGTGACCAGGGTTTAAAAATCATTGCAATCGAATAAAGCTGTATAGGCGTTATAAGACAAAAAATTTTTTTTTTAAATCGAAAAAAATCGTAAAATGCGATATTTTATGAGAAATATATTTCGATTGCGGTAAAAAACGTGGCAGTTCTAGTTCTCAGTTTAGAGATTCGAAGGCCTCCAGAAAATTTCATCGAAATTTGGGAGTATGGGTTTAGCCGGTATCGTGTTAACAATCACACAAAAAAAAAAAAACTTTTCCGGATTTTTTTCTCCAGTGTAGTGAAATGGAATCTTCGTTCGCTCGCTACGCTCATCTAATGATTAAAAGTCTAATAAAGGTATATTAACAGGGTTTTGAGTGTCAACTTAAGCCATAATGCCCAACTCTATAGCCTATGATAGGCTATAGAGGCCTTAGGTAGGGGGAAAGAAAGGGAGTGTTACCGGGTACTCAACACATGGCCCACTCACTCGTCTAACAACGACTTTGGTGTTTTCCCTAGTTATTTTTCCGAAAGATACTTGTGTATATCTGTCAAAATGGGAATCATGCACGAGTTATCACTTAAGTCGATTAAAGCTTGGTGTTATCAGCGGCAGAATGACACATGCTGATAAGCGATCTCCCCTCACTCATGCATTGAAGGTGTCATTTGTTCGCAAATAAGAAACAGTTACAAAACAAACCAGGCTCTATGTTGCCCAAATTGACACCTGTCACTTGCTAGACTAGGTAAACGCCAAAGTCGTTGATATACGAGTGAGTGAGCCATGTGTTGAGTACCCGGAACATCCCCTTTCCTCCCCTATACCTAAGGCTGGATCTAGCGTAGTATGGGGAGTGATACCGGGGATTTTACACATGGCTCACTCATTTTTCTATCAACGACTTTGGCGTTTCCCTAGTCTAGTTGGCTAAGGCGCCCTTATACGCGGAATATGGGAGACCTGGGTTCAATCTCCTGGTCGGATAAGATTTTGTAGTTTATGGGTTGTATTTAAAAAAAATATTAACATGTTTTTGAAATGCATATAACGCAGTTTAGTCTACATCAATTGTGACAATACTATTGAAAACATGGCCAGTAAGAAAAACGAGTAAAGATTGCAAGGTTTACTCAATCTCCCAGCGGAATTTGGGGGTACCTTGAACATGCAAGATTCAATACCCTTGCATAACTGCATTACAAAATATTTTTTTCCCCTGCCTCCATTGCAACCGAGTAACATCCAAGAGGCAGTAATTTTTCAAAAGCAAAACCATTGTCATTATTTACTACAATTCAGAAATTAAAAAGTCCGCCCTAACCGGGATTCGAATCACGGAATCCCGCATTCTAGCAGGGGTCTTAAACCCCTAGACCTCAGGACGGGTACATTTATTCTCTGAATTGTAGTTGCATTATACATTTTTATGGATGGAACAGTACTGCAACGAATATCTGCTGCCTTTGAACTTTCCACCAAACATTAATTATAATGTCATTACCAATGTCTATGAGGCGAGGGTTTACTTCTCGATTGGGTTAGTCCTGATGGTCTAGTGGTTAAGAAAGCCTGCCTGGAAAGCGGGGGACCCGTGGTTCGAATCCCGGGTGGGGCGGACTTTTTTAAAATTTCTGAATTGTAAATAAATAATAACAATTAACCTAAGGGGAAAGTTTCCCGACTAACCAAATCGAGAAAGAAAAAACATTGTCGCTAAAGAATTCCTACACATGTTTAGGGCCCATTCTTCAGTTTAATTATTTCTTGTAGGTTTAAATCGAAATGGATTGTGCTCATTTTGTTACCGTTCTCAGTTTTCCATGGTCACGGGTGTCTGTTTAAAATTTCTGCTCATCTATTTGGCCGTTCGGCCGTATGGGGCCGGACAAAAAAGCAGACAGATATTTAACATACATTCAACATACTGACAAAGTCACGACCAAGGCCCGTTCGACTTGCGTTGTGACTACGTTCGCTGCGCTCACTCGTCTAAAGATTATTGTATTTAAAATGTTCTGAGTTTTGTTTAAACATTGCTTTGCTTTGAAATCAGTTATTAACTAAATGAAAATCATTCCAAGGATTAAAAAAACCGTCTCAGTCGTGTAACGAACCCGGGTCTCCCGATTTCCGGTCGGATGCATCCCCCTCCCCCTCCCCGGGTTACCCAACGGTTAGGGGTCAATTGCACATACGAGAGTACTTCGCGATCATTGAAATCGAGAAATCAGTTTGAAATGTACTAAATAGGACTAAGAATGGAAGAAAATTTAAAATTGCATATACAAGAATAAATTAACCAATTTAATCTTTATAGGATGAACCATCTATCTATACATAACAAAAAAAGATATAATTAGAAATAAACACTGTATATTTTTATATTTAACTTTTGAATTTTCTTGGACATTTTTTACAGCCTGTCTTTAAACTAAATTTGAACAAAACATTGTTTGCTTCATGGCATGGGCATGAGTACTAGTCCAATATCTTTAAATGATGCATGGCTGTCTTCAACTTGCCGTATTAAATGCTTCGATTTTTTATATTTTATTTCTGTGAAGTTTTATTTTAATTTTCATCAGTTTTGCCGGCAAAAAATGGTTTCATGCACTCATGGTCGTTGTTATTTTAATTTAGTTCACCCCTTCAGTTTATTGAGCGAGCGTAGCGAGCGTCTCCACTTGACTCTTATGGCTCGAATGTCTGTTTTTTTTTTGTTACTTGTTCGATACAGGTCGCACCGTTTCTCTTAACGACCTGAAATTTTTCCCACATGTACATACCACCTAGGCGGTTGCTGTATAGTTTTTTAACAAAATCCGATCGTTGGTTATAAAAAATTTAAAATTTAAAAAAATTTAAAAAATTAAAATGTTCCGATCGTTATGAAATTTTGCAGGGTCAATAGTAAACATTCCTCTCCCATTTACAATTTTCAGCTAACGGTCAGGACCAGACTTATTGGTATGTAACATTATGGGGAAGGGCGTACTTGGGTCGTTGTTGCACGTACGGGTGCTCGCTCAACACGCGACGGGACTTTAGCATTTTCCTGAGTATCTATGTGGCCTTGCTTCCTGTATGGCCTTGTAGCGTCTAGTTTGCTGTTTATAGGGCATATGCCTCTTTATATTTTGTTTTTACTATCCTATGTAAACTTTTTTTTTACCGTCATCAACTTGGAGATCATTATTATTTAATTTCCGTAAATGAAATTGAGATCAACGGCGGCGCAAATCTTCAAGTTTACTAATGAGTACATTTCTGATTTTTTGTAAGCTCATTGGAGTATATTATTTTTGTATGCTCATGCTAATGTGACAAAATTTAAATAATACACTACTATATACGATATGGCGTCGGCTGTTTGTTTTAGCCATCGTAACTATCTACACTTTAGGGCCGGGACAAATAAAACTGTAAGCTTACAAACAAAAACTTAATTGAGAGAGGGTAGATAGCATCTAGTGAACAATCAATAGCATTACAAACTATTCTATGTGCGTGTTGAAGTTGTGACACAGGGGGGGGGGGGTCGATGCCCGCGCACGCACGCAATTAGTTACATTTAAGTCATTTAACCATTAACCATACCCACAAATTAAGTAATTTGAAATTGACCTTCAACATCCACTCCCCCTTTTGTAACTTGAGCCAAATTATTATTGTTAAATGCATATTATTACTGAGCTATAAAATACTTTCAAAGATTGAAGAACATTCTAGCCAAAAACATGACCTTGTTGAAGTGTTAAACCGTTGAGTGAATAACAGTTAAACGGGTAAAAGTTGAGAGGTATATGCACATCATTTAGTAGATGTTTACATTTCAATTTAGCCCTGTAATAAATAAATAATATATATGATATTGAAACCGGTATCATTCAAGGAGAGCTAAGCAGAGATAAGTGTGTGACTCTTATTATTTTATGTGTTACAATACATATATACATTATAATATATACACGTGATAAACAGAAACAGGGCGCACTATAAAAGCATGGCAATGACAATTTTCAGATTCATAGGCTTAGAATGAAAGTTTTTTTCCAGCACCTCTTATTACTATGCTTGTGTAATACTAACTATTATTTGCCCATGCCAGAGATGATTAATAGCTGAAAATGTGCACATTGGTTATTGGTTTCCACAAACTTCTCTATGTTATTTTACTTGGCTTAAATTCTCGTCGCGTCTGCCACATATTTGTCGCGCCACCGAGTAGGCATATAGGCCTAGACCACTTGAGATTCAACCAGGACGCCAAGGGGTTACTTTAGCACGCAACGCAACGTTGTACCAAGTGTTATGGCTAACCATGAACACGACATCGAATGAAACTACTTGTTTCCATGTAGAACGTTCTAGGCGCAACACGAACAACAGCTTATGCAAGTAGCAAAGTAATACCAACAATAAAATAAAAATATCAACTATTTATTTATTTAAATAATGTGGTTGCCCGTTAGGGCACCGCAGACAATTTGCGGTAGCAGGTAGCAAGCTAGCCTAGCACCTTACACAGCAAGCCGAATTGGGGCGTTATAGAAGTGTCAAGGGAGAAATGTTTTGATGTATTTTTAGTGTGCGAATGAAGA
The DNA here is from genome assembly GCA_024449915.1 of Sweltsa coloradensis. NCBI lineage: Eukaryota > Metazoa > Arthropoda > Insecta > Plecoptera > Chloroperlidae > Sweltsa > Sweltsa coloradensis. The sequence goes on along the minus strand of JAMZAV010012291.1, from coordinate 1,216 downwards.
AAGCTTGGCGCTTCTTTTAAAAATCAATGCTTTTGAGTGTGTAAGGCTTGTCTATCTTTTCTTTTTACAAGTTTTGTATACGTGGGATTGAATATTCATGCAATTATAGAACATGCATTTTGTATTGAAAGATTCCGTAACCTGTAAGGTGACAACACGTTGTAATGTGCTATGTCAATGTCATAGTAAGTAGGGAAGGGTAGGCAAAGTGGAAAGGTTTACAAAGTGGAAAGCTGTTTTATTTTGAATAATTAATTTGAAAATAGCGCCAAGTGACATCGCAGTTTCAACTACTGTTGGGGACCTTCAAGAATCGACCAACCAACAACCCAAATTTAGAATCGAGATGGCGGTGAAAAAAAATATTTTGTGATTTCGTCGTTTTGTTCTCACTTTCAAAGTAGGGAATATCATATTGTTTTTTGATGGAATTAGGACTTTCAACCCAACCAAAATGAATATATTTTACATTATGTATTACTTTTTAATATTCTAATGTGCAAAATCAGTTTCATATAAAAAATTTTCATTATAAACGTATCCTAACCTCAAAATTTGAGAAGAGGGCAAAGTGGAATCTTTGAAATTAATGCTTTCCACTTGGCCCTCACGGCTATTGTTCATCATGAGACGTAATATTGTAAGGTCTTACAACTAAAATATTTATTTTTGTAGGCTCTAGTTGCTTCTAAGGCCTACTTGATATTAAATCACAAATGTAGGTCTATGCCTAGAGAATCATAGGCCTAGGCCAGCCTAAAGGCCTCCTAGGCCTAAATATTTACTAAGGCTTAGGCTTAGGCCTACAAATATTGCTATTTTTAAATGTTAAAAATGCTAGGTTCAAGATATTCACTTTATAAAAAAAAAATCACAATTTTTAAAATTGCGTTGCAATGCTTTCCACTTTGCCTTAGATTGATTGGATTCCACTTTGCCCCGCACATAAAGGCAAAGTGGAAAGTTAAAACCTTTTTTATAAAATTTTAAAAACATACATGGTTTTTAATTTTTTTTTAACTTCTTGTGCTTTTACATGTCTTCCTTAATACATTGACTATATTTTAGAAAAAAATAAACCCAAAAAAATTAAATTTCACTACAAATTTTGAATTTCTCCCTTAACCTTTCCACTTTGCCCACCCTTCCCTGTTTTACATTACATAGTCAAAACCCGTATACGTCAAAATATGACGGGTTTTCATCAAATAAATCC
>JAMZAV010012290.1:0-18185 GCA_024449915.1 Sweltsa coloradensis | reverse complement strand
CCACGTTTTTGAAAAGTAGGCATGGGAACGTTTACCATGCATTTTTTTGCCCATTTTTTTTTAAAAAATTCGGCCAGGGGGTTTTGGGGGGAAACTCGGCCGCCAAAATTTCCGGGGACAAAAAAGTAGGAATTTTTTGCCCATCGGTTTTTAAAACGTCCATTTTTTTTGGGGCCGCGCCAAACGTTCCCCAACAAAGGAGGGGCCCCTTGCGGATTTCCGCATGGTCCCAAGAAAAGTTTGGCATGGAAATTTTCCCAAACCACAGTGCCTGTTTAAAAATCCAGGGGTTTTTGGTTGACTCCGGCCAAAACTTTTGCATGGCCCATACGAGGTGGAAGGCCCATGCGCGACTTTAACGCATGGCAAATGAGGCCTTGTGTCTAAGGGAATTGGCGCACCATGCAAGTGATTTTTAAAAAACCATCAGGGTTTTTTTAAAAACCCGGAAAATTTTGTTGGGAAATTCGAGTGGGGGATGGCCCCAGGGGGGAGAAGTTTTAAAATCTCCTGGCCCAGCAGGCAATTAACGTGGCTTACTAGGGAACACGTTTCATTGACCAGGGGGTAAAACGCCAAAACACATCGGGAGCGGATTTTTGGAAGAATTTAACAAGGATGGGAAAAAATTTGAAGGGGAGTGTGATTCTGTGCCAGAAGAAGTCAAAAAAGGGGTGAACTTTAAACCAAAAACTACACCAACATGTAAGCTTGAATGGGGGACCATTAAGTTACCTGGGGAAAACAAAAATACGGGACTTCATGACCATTTTACGCAATTTAACTTCCATTGAGGAAAAAAAACTCAAAATGGGGGAAGGGGAATTTGTGGAGAAGAAAAAACAGGGGGAGGGTTATTTTAAAGTTTAAATTGTTGGGGAACCAGGATAAACCCCATGGAAGAGACGCGTTTTGGGGGGGAAAATTATTCAACATCCCACCCCCCAAAAAAGTGTTAAAGTTGAAAAGGGCCCCATTGCTGAAGTTCGAGTCGGGGAAAGGGAAAAAAACGGGGGTTTGCCAAAGAAGAGGTTTTTCCCAGAAAACGTTAAAAAAATTTTTTTTTTTTTGGGGGTTTTTTTTTTTTTTCCAATTTTTTTTTTAAAAAAAAATTCCCTTTAATTTAAAATTTTTTGTTTTTTTTAAAAAAATTTTTTTTTTTTTTTTTCCTCCGGGGTTTTTTTTTTTTTTTTTGGTTTTTTTTTTTTGTTTAAGGATCAAGCGGAAAGTGAAGATTTTACGAACCGGAGGTAGACCTAAACTGCAGGAGCAAGGAAAAAAAAAAGAAAAACGGTCGAAAAACTGTAGTAGCAAGAAACGAGAGGTAGACAGGGAAAAAGAATTTTTCGAAAGGGAAAGTTAAAAACGGCAGAAGAAAATAAAAAAGTTTTTCAGAACGCCAAGGGGACGTCCTCAAAAAGAAAAAAAACGTCGGGAAAAATGGTGGGAAAATAAAGTGAAGAAGCCGCCGGGTCGTCCTGGGAAAGAATCTACAACGGTACCGTCATTCAAACGTCAACGACAGGGGAGATACGGGGAAATCAAAAAACGGAAAATTTTTGGGCGGTCTGACAAGGAAGCGTCCACGAGTCAAGTGAAAAACTTCGGTGATGATACGTCGCAAGAATTGACCGAAGACGAATCGGTGCAAAAAGGGGAAAGGGTTTAAAGATAAATCATTAGATGAAGGAATCCTTGGGATGAGGACGTGGAAGGAAAAGAGAAGAAAAAGAAGAAAAAAGAGCAAAAAGAAGAAGGGGAAGAAAAAATTTAAAATATTTGGGAAACTTCTTCGGGCGCAGCCTACTAACACGGAAGAGCGGAAGAATTACCGTTTGAAGATAGTCGAGCTGAAATTTTTTTCCCCGAAAGGGAACAAAATTTTTAAGAAGGAAGATTCTGACAAAGCGAAACAACAAAAGCCCCACGTCCGTACAGATGTCAAGAAGCGAAGTCAGAGAATAAATGAAACGATGTTTTCAAAAGTTTTAGACCGGATAAAGTAAACACCCGCCCAAAACGACTTCGCGGGTTTCGGTGGAGCAACGACCCCAACCCTTTTGCGTCCAAGAAAAAATAGAAAACCCCGAATGACAAGTTTTAAAAAAGCTAAGCCCGGGGTAATAAATAAAAATGCAAAAAAAATTTTTGGAAAAAAATTTAAAATAAAATTAAAAAATTTATGTGTCCCAAAAAAATAAAAAAGAGGTAATTGTGATTTAAGGGCAGAGGGGCATGCATATGCAAGTAGCATCAAGGGGATGGGAACTACAAAAATGCAATAAATCAAACATTTATTGATGACATCAGGGGTATTGTGCAATAACAGAATTTAGGCGAGGTTGAGTACGGGGTTATGTGTTCGATCAGTTTGCCGAAAGCACGTGAGCAACGAACCTTTAGGGACGTTGGGGTTTAAAAAAGTTTTGAAAAGTAATCAATGTTTTTAATTCCAAGGTGTTTGTCAACCTGAAAAGGCACATGTTTTTTTATCTGTTTGAAAAATATAGCTGTGATACGTATCATGCTGGCAGCTGGAAAAACTGCTATGTGTCCGGGGCAGAGAGGTAGTCGGTAGCCACGGAGCTGTGCGGTAGAGACTTCTCCCAAAAAAGGAGGTTAAAGGCACATGATTCGGACGCCGGATGTGTGGCCCGGGAACTACAGCGTTGCAGAGCCGAGCAAGCTTGTGCGAGTGAGGCGGAGTAAACAGCATGGGGTGGAAGTCAGGTTTTTCCCGAAAGGGAATGTGTACTTCAGCGGATTTAAAAAATTATTCTAATCAGATCCAGATAGTTATGGCACTTTACATGTAAAAGTACGCGGGAGGCAGTAAAAAAATTCTTAACCGGGAAAAAATTTCAATGATACTAAATTTAAAAAATTTAAAAATCATTTAATGACGGAGGGATAAGCAATTAGAAGGATATTAAAATTTTTACTTTCATAATGAAAAAGAAAGGTGCATAAAAAAATTCTATCAAAAAAATGCATGGGGCTAATAAGAGCAAAAAAGTCACCCCTAAAAAACAAGGTAGGATAGTTTTAAAGAAAAAAAAAAATATTTGTCTTTGTATGTTAGGAATTTGTTGTTACGGCGGGTAAAAGACGACGGGGCAACCGTCCATTGGACGATTTTCCCGATGACCTGCTTTTCCTTTGGTGCAGTCGGGGAATGGGGGAAGAACCCGAGTTCCGGTAGACCGGAACGGGACAGCGTTGTTAAACAATGTGGGGGATTCTAACCCTGGCAAAAGGGGCCAGCAGGACAGCGAAGTCAAGTCAAATTTTCTAAGAAACACCACAATAGGTTACACCAGAAAACCCGAAGGATATGATTTTTAATCGAAACAGCATTCAAGGGTAACTTCAGGGGAAAAGAAAAGGGAAAAAAAAAAAAATTTTAAAAAAAAGAAAAAAAAAAAAAAAAAGAAAAAATTTTAAAAAAAAAAAAATTTTAAAAAATTTAAAAAATAGTTTTTAAAAAAAAATTTAAGGAAAATTAAAAATTAAAAAATTTAAATAAAAAAAAAACTGAGAAATTTTTTCAAGTAAGCTGGGGTCAAGCTAGGCGTAAAAATTAAATTAATCTAGCCAGGGAACAATTTACAAAAATTTAAAGTAAATGAATAATGACCTTATAAAGGGGAAAAAAATTGTGGGTTGCTATAACAAAAATATGTTTAAAAAAGGAAATGAAAAAGAAATTTGGGGGAAGGGGGCAGAAATAATTTTGTTGGTTTTCTGCCTAGGGAAAGAAAATAGATAACCTAGTCTGGGGGGAAATTTTAGTAACTATGTGAAAATTAAAAAGCATTCGCAAAATCAAACCAGGTGGCCAACAATTGCTTTTTTAAAAAAAAGAAGGAAAACTCAAAGTATAAAAAATTTTAGTATAAACTTTTTGAGCGGGAGAATTCCCATTTTAAAAATGAAAATTCATCCCAATCAAAATTTAAAAAAAAAAAATTTAAATTGTAAATTTGAATTGCAAAAATTAAAATTTTAAAACGAATTGCAGAAATTGATTCTAAGCTTGGGGTGCAAAATGGGATTGTGAATTTACTGTGAAAATTTAAATTTGGGAAATTTTCATTGGAAAAATGGGAATTGCAAAAACTGAATTTTAAAATTAAAATTTTGGGAAATTAAAAGCTAGATTCGAATTTCGGAAAAATTGGATGTAAAAATTTAAAATTGTAAACCTGAAAAAGAAAATTTTAAGTTTTTAATTGAAATTGGAAAGAAAAAAATTGTGAACTCAAAATTGTGGAATTGGTAGAAAAAGGAAAAAAGGGGGGCTAGACCAAAACCCACAGAGTTATGAAAAAAAATTACTAAACTCGGGGGAGCCAACCAACACTGGTCCAGACCTAGTTGCATTTTGAAGCATTGTAAATTGTAAATTTGTAAAAGCAAAGCATATAATGGATTAGAATTGTATTTTTTGTAGATGAGAAATTTTTGTGGGCGAGAATCCCAAGACAAGGTTGGATAAAAAAACCGAAAGGCCCCAAAGGGCCCAGGAAAGTAGTAAACACAGCATAGGTATGGAGCCACTTTCACAGAATCTGTTAAGTTTTTAAAAAAAAATTTAAAATTTGAATTCAGTGCAACCGGACTGAGGTTGAGGTATTACACGAAAAAGATACCGAATATCAAAACCCACTTGAATTTAAATTTTATCGGTCAGGATTTGGGTTGATTTAAAATTTCTATTTTCACGGTAGCCGATGTAGAGTAAGAATTAACACGCTGGTCTGAGTGAAAAAACGTTGGTACGTGAGCGTCTTCCCCTGAGGCCGCAGGGAAAGGGAGTTACGTGGTCAGGGGGATTAAAAAAAGGGTCTGCAAAGATAAAGATAGCTCGATTGCAGGGCTTGGGAAACAACTTTGGCGCACTGGGAACACTTTCTAAGGGGATAGATTGCAGCATACAGATAGATGTGAAAAAATCACCTGTTCTACAAAGTGGAAATTTGTTCGAATAGGCATGATAAGCCCAAGTGAGGTGAGGGGCACGGGGGGAATGGGTTTGGAATTTTACTGAGAAGTGGACATTGTGCTATATTACCGACGGGCCAAAAAACCCCGAATTATCAACAAGGCGTGAGGCTGATGAAGCTACAGTAAATCGTAGTTTTTACCGACATCTCCATCATGGGTTTGGATTTGGTATTCCCCCCCCCCCCCCCCCCCCCCCCCCCCCCCCCCCCCTCAACAATTGGATATTTCCATCAGCCAGGCGCGGGAATGATAAGTAAATTTGTATTTGTATTTTAAAATAAAATTTTCTACTAGAAATCGTGAACACGGGAAAACAATCAATAACATCAATATAGGTATAAATTAAGTTGGACAAAAGTTTTAATGTAGCCAGTATTTAAAAATGTTTTTTTGGTAATATAACCTTCTTTTAAAAAGGCCCCCACCCGTAATGCAGGGGGGGAAGAATTCAATAAACAAAAGTCATTAATGGGGTTTGATTTTAAAACAATTGGGTTTGGGTTTTGGGGAAAACATTTAAAAGGAAAAAGTTTTTTAGTCAATAGGGAAACGCATACTGCTGCCTATTCCTTGGTCCAATAGGCATCAATAACCCCAAACAATAACCACAACATCGATTGTGATTGATTGGTTTTGATCCTATCTGGAGTTTTTAAATAATCATTTAAATTTAAATGTAAAAAAAAACATATAAAAGTTTTCACATAAAACAGTTCCTTGTTTACGGGCACGTTTAGTAATTTGCAATAACACCGCTGCCCAGTCAGCTAGTGCAATCTAAAATAATGAGACATTGATTTATTTACTCATCAGAGGTTGGAGAATTCCCCTTCTTACCCCTCTGATAAAGTGGTGCCAAATCATTTTCCTTTTGTTATCTAGGTAAGGAAAAAAGGATTTCCAATTGTTTTGGGGTGTCTAGTAAATTCATAAATATTGTTGTAAAAAGTATTGAAAAGATGTTTTTTTAAAAGGGTTGTTAACTCAAGCTTTGATTTCAAGTGAAACCCGTCATCCCAACCTCCCAACAGTACTTCATTCGGTCAAATATCATATTAATGAGAGCCTTGATTGGTATAACAAATTTATTTATTGGGATCTATCGCTCGGCACTACATTATTTTTTTAAATTTTTTTATTATTATTTTTTATTATTTTTTATTATATTATTATTATTATTATATTATTTATTTTTTTATTATTATTATTTTTTTATTTTTTTTATTATTATTTTTTTATTTATTATTATTTTTTTTATTTTTATTATTATTATTAATTATTGTTATTTTTTTCTTTTTATTATTTACTGCAATTTTGAGACATAAAAAAACGTCCGCCCCCATTTTTATTTATTTCTAAAATTGTATTAAAAAAAAACAATTTCACCTACGGGGGTGTTTCCCCATTAACCAAAACGAAGAAATGTGAAAGGCCCCAAAATGGGGGTATTTTCGCAAATAATACTTTTTAAAAAGTGGTGTCAGGTCCAAAGCCGACTTAAAAAATGGCCTAAGTGGATTTTTTTGTCGAGTAAATGATGCACATTTCATAAAAGAAAATTACAATAAATCATTAATAAAGGTTTTTTTCTTATCGTGATGAATGTAAGCTTAAAATTTTGATGAGCGAAGCCCCCCGAAAGACTTCAATTTTACCGGGCCCCCAAAAAAATTTAGCTCCCTTTTTTTTTTCGTTTTGTTTGTTTTTTTGTTTGTTTTTTTTTCCCGGGTGTTTTTCGCTTTCTACCGGCAAACAGCATATGCGACTTGATGAAAATTTGCACACCTTCGTTTTTTCTGAAATTAGATTGCCACGTTTTTGGGTACAATCGAAGAAAATATTTCTCATGAATTTTCGTACTTTTCGATTTTTTCGATTTTTAGTGCGATATTTTTTGTGCTATTTGGGCCCAATTGACCAAAGGGGGGGCTAAACGTTCATATTTTACATGGGCATTAAATAATGGGATGTATTGCTTTCTGAAAGAAAAAGTTGAAAAAATTTAACCAGAATCGAGAGAAATAAAGCTTTAATATACGTTTTTTGACTTTTGTGCGATATTTTCGTGCCATTTGGCCAATTCTGACCAAACGGGTGGGGCTACAACGTTCATATTATACATTGGACATTAAGGTTATGGTTATGTAGAACCTTTTGAAAGAAAAAGTGGAAAATTTAGCCAGAATCCATAGAAATAAAGCTTTTAATACAAGTTTTTACGGTAAATAATACCAATTGACAAGAAACAAAGAAACTTGACAACATTCACCTACAATGCGTAGGCAGCAAAACAAAGCACTTGCAAAAGTAAAGATATCCCACGCAAACTAAAACCTTTAAAAAGCTCATCCATCAACGCGGCGGGACTTTAGCGTTTTCCTAGTTTTAATCACATTTTATGTGTATAAAATTACTAGGGAAACGCCAAAGTCGTTGTTAGACGAGTGAGTGAGCCATGTGTTGAGTACTCGGTAACATTTCTTTTCTTCCCCCTACGTCTCCGTAGCCTATCATAGGCTACAGTGGAGCATTATGGCCTAAACTATGGCCTAAACTTAAATACCCTATTATTTATACGAATATAATTATAAAACTGAAATGCAAATGTTCCCGGGTACTCAACACATGACTCGTTCACTCGTCTAACAACGACTTTGGCGTTTCCCTAGTCTAGTTGGCTAAAGTGCCCTTATAGCCGAAATGTGGGAGACGGGTTCAATCCCCTGGTCGGGAAAGATTTTGTAATTTCTGAACTGTATTTAAAAAAATATTAAACATGTTTCGAAATGCATATAACGCAGTGTAGTCCATCATCTGTGGCAATAGAGCCTACTATGGTAAACATAGCCAGTACGAAATACGTGAAAATATTGCAAGGTTTACTCAATCTACGAGCGGAATTTGGGGGTACCTTGACGTGCAACATTTGATAGACCTTGCATGGCCCATGGGCACGGCATTTCACGGCCAGGCGAATAACAAACAAAAAATATCTTTTAAAAATCTAAACCATTGTCGTTAAAATAATTTCTAAACATTGGAAGCCTATTTTTCAATTTATTATTTATTGTAGGTTTAAATCGCAATGGATCTGGCTGATTTTGTTAGCAGTTCTCAGTAAACTCGTACCGGATGTCTGTTTAAAATTCCAGCGCAATCTGTTCAGCGATTCGGCTGATTTTCAACGTACACATACACACGCAGACTAACAGAATAAGCGCCGTTTAAGTTGAATGGAGACCACTCCGTTCGCTGCGCTCACTCGTTTAATGATTCTGTTCTAGAGATGAATAGTATGTTTTGCAATAATTTAGACTGACATTTTCCTGTTTTACACGTTTTGAAGTATTTCGGCTTCCCGTCAGATACTCTCCTATACACAATTAAATTAAATTCAAAATGCGTTTTTTTTATTTAGCAACAAATCTCACTTAGCAAATTGTCGAAAAGTCTTAAAATACGCTTATTATTTAACAATTAATGGGAAAAAAACGTTTAAAGTCCCCCCCGCGTTGATGGATGAGCTTTTTTATATTTTTTAGTTTGCGGGGGGATACTTTACTTTTGCAAGTGTTTTTTTTTGCTACCTACGATTGTAGTATGTTGTCAAATTCTTTTGTTCCGTCAATTGGATTATTAGTAAAAAAATTTATTTTAAAAAGCTTTATTTCTATGGATTCTGGTAATTTTTCAACTTTTTCTTTAAAAAAGGTACTACTCCCCAAAACCCTTTAATGTCCATTGAAATATGACCTTTTTAAAACCCGACCCTTTTTGTCAGAATCGCCCAAAATATCACGAAAATAGCACTAAAAATGGGAAAAAAAAAATGTAAAAAAGTACGATATTCATAGAAATATTTCTTCGATTGTCCCAAAAAAAAACGTAGCAAGTCTAATTAGAGTTTTCGGAGTCCTTAAATTTTTCACAAGATCGCATATCCTTTTGGGGCCCTAGAGAGCGAACAAAAAGACGAAAAAAAAACAAAAAAAAAAAAAAAAACAAAAAAACACCCGAGCAAAATTTTTTGGGGGGTTGGGTGAAATTAAGTCTTCGCTTCCCCACCCAAATAGTTATGAAAATTAAATTTTAAAATAGTACTTTCTAGCTGAAGTTGAGACTACCGTCAGGGGAATTCCCCGGCCAATACTCCCCCAGACCCAGGGGGGGCCGGACCAAATTGGATTTTTTTGTATGCATTCACATTTCCTTCGGTTCTACGTTTTAGCGAAACGTTTTAAATTTTGAGTTCTTTTACATGTTTGGTAAAACCCATTTTAAATTTTTTTACGTTTGTCATTTAAATTGATATAAAACTTTAGTACAAATTAGATGCAGTTTGAACCCAATGATATCCGTTTCGTATCCATCGAGAATACAATAAATATTTTTTTTAAATACCAAGGGGATTTTTTTGTTTTTTTGTTTGCCTTACCGGGCAAAGGAAAAGCGATTTTATGGAATTTTCAGGCGAGAAAATTTTTTCCTTGTCAAAAAATAAAAATAAACTAATTCATGATTTTCGAACGTTCCCCTAAAGTTTTATCAAGGTCGGGGTAGCCCTTTGCCGGTCGCGAGCCAAAATAGAAAATATTGCATTCAAAAACGAAAAAGTACGATTTCATGGAAAAATTTCTTCGATTTTACCCCAAAATGGGGAGATAGGTCCCCTGAAATTTTTATTTAGATGCACATGCCGTTTGCCCCGGGAGAGTGCGAACAGACAAACAAAACCCGGAGCTATTTTCTCAGGGGAAAAGTGAAATTGAAGTCTATGCTACGCTCATCCAACTAAGTTTGGCTATTTTAAAATCGAACGATTTTCACTAAATAATTACTCTTTATGATTTCCTATTCATAACAAAAAAATGATTTCAAATGAGGACAAATAAATAAAACTTTTCTCATAAATGTAAGAAAAAAAAATGAACTGTAGAAAACAAAAATTTTATTTTTTTAAATTACACACATAGTCCGGGAACAAGCTGCTAAAAAATATAGGAACATTTCAAATCCGGAAACAGCACCAAAATTTTGGGGGCGGTAAAAGACAATTTTTGAATTTATTTTTACGGGGGACAGATGGTACAAATAAGTCACCTGTCATGGCGTCCACAAGGGCCGCCAAAAAAATTCTTAAAATTTCTGTAATCAAGAAGTAATCATCAATTTTGAAAACTTGTTTTGTTTTACGGTTTTTTAAAGCTCTCAAAAAGTCATTTGAAAATTTTTACCGTAAATACAATAGTTTTTAAATTTTAATTTTTATATTATTTCAAGTTTGCACTTTTGATTTTTTGGATATATAAAAATTATTTTACAGAATTTGCTACATTTTCATACAATTTTCAGACTAACTAAAATAACGCCAATTAATCCAAAAATTTAAAAATCCCGAAACAAAATTCCTGAATTTTTGATTAATTTAATAATTTTAAATTTAAACATTAATTAAACCCAATTTAAAAATTTCTTATTCACGTACCAAAGTCACGTAGTGTATCACACAAGAACATAGACCACAAAAACCAAAAAAATATTAGTTCCAAAAATTTAATCCAATCACTTTCTATTAATTAAATTTAATCAAAAATAAAAATAATGACAATAATCTCAATTAATTTTGAATTTTTAACACAATGTGGTCGACCTTTGGAATCATTTTAAAGTGTTTTAAGGCAAAAAAATGTAATTTAAAAAATTAATTGAAAAATTTATTAATCACAGAATTAATTACTTTTTATTTAAAATTTACCCATTTTTTGGCATTGTTTTGTTATGTTTCCCTAAAACTCAATCGATTTCATCAAAATATACTACTTTACTAACAAAGCCATAAATCCGTTTTTTCAGCCCCGAAAAAAAAAATTCTTAAAATTTTTTCCGTTTAAATTAAAAAAATTAACGTTAAATTTACTTATATCTCAATAATTGTTGTGTCACTCATTTAACACATACAAAATCCAACATAAGTTCAAATAAAACAATGCGGTAAAATTTAAAAAAAATTAATAGTCCCAAAATTAAGTTCATGTATTTTTCGTTAAAAATTTGCCAAAATATTTTTTTCTGTAAAAGAAGCTGCAAATGGTTCCCAGTGTGGCTGTGTTAATTTTACACAAACATGGTGATTATAAAATTTAATTTTTTTTCATTCATTAATTAAATTTAAGGGGAAAGAGCAAACTTAATTTTGGGGCCCCTAAATTTTTAAAAATTTTACTCGCATTTTTTTATTTGATACTTTTGTTGGATTTTGTATTGTTAATTTATGAAAATAAAATTTTTAGATATAAGTAATTTTCGTTAAATTTTTTAAAATTTAAACGGTTAGTTATAAGAATTTTTTTTTCGGGACATGACAATTGGATTCATTGGCTTATGTCAGTAAAGTAGTATATTTTTTACGATCGATCGAGTTTTTGGGAACATAACAAACATATGCCAAAAAAGGGTAAATTTTAAATAAAATGTAATTAATTTTGTGATTTAATTGATTTAATTAAATTTAATTTTTTCATTAATTTATTTGCCTTAAAAAATACTTTAAAAAAGATTCCAAGGTCGACCACATTGTTTAATATTACAAAATTAAATTTAGATTTGTCATTATTTTTTAAATTAATTTAATTTAATGAATTTAAAAGGAAAATGATTTGGGAATTTTTTTTGGAACTAATTTTTTTTGGTTCATTTTTTGGTCATATTGGTTTTTTTGGATACCTACGTGACTTTTGGGACGTGAATAGAAACTTTTTTAAATTTGGGGTTTAATTAATCTTTAATTTAAATTTAAAAATTAAAACCAAAAAAATTCAGGAATTTTTTTTTCGGGATTTTTAATTTTTTGGGTTTATTGGCGTTATTTTTTACCCGTCTGAAAATTTTTGACAAAAGTAGCGAATTTTACGTATAAAAAATTTTTTATATACCAAAAAATGCTATAATTGCAATCATTTAAAAATATTAAATATAATTAAAATATTTTATTTTTCGGGGAGAATTTCCAAGACATTTTTGTAGAGGGATTTAAAAAAAGAAAAAAAAACAAAACATATTTTTCCAATCTGATTTATTCTTGAGATACAGCAATTTTAAGAATTTTTTTGGCGGCCATTTTTTGTGGGGCCATGACAGGGGACTTATTTGCTACCATGCGTGACCCCCTGAAAAAAAACATTCTAAATAGTTTTTTTCCTCCCCCTAAATTTGGGGCGGTTTCCGGATTTTAAAGTTTTTACGCGTTTCCACGGAAAAAATAGAAGTAAAATTTTTGGTCATAATCATGACTTCCGTGACCACTTTTTCGCAAGGATGGTTGACTTTGTTTTTGACTATTAGGACCATTTAGAAAAAAAACCCCCTGTCCCCCCCAAAAAAATCCCGGAATTTTTACTAGGGGCCCAAAAATCCAATATGGCTGCCGGACACACTCTAAAAAAATTAAATTTTGAACCAACAATAGAACAATCAAGACTTTTTTTTCGATAAAACGCCACAAGGTTTCTGAATATGATATTAATTTGACGCTAAACCCATTTTGAACCAGAAATACAATAGGGCCCACCAGCACCTTGTGGAAAATTAAGTTTTAACCAGGCTCTAGAATCAAGTAAAAATACCTTTTTCTTGTAAATGCCCAAAAAGATCAGAAATGACTTTAATTTGCGTTTCTAATTATTTGACTCAAAAACCAAAAGGCCGCCATCCAGTGTAGAAAAACTTTTTTACGTTTGTACTTAAGCAAGAACCCCACAGGATCTTTTGCTGTAAAGTACCATCATTTTACCTTAGATGGATTTTGTAAATTTCTATAACAAATGACACCCAACCTCCCCGCAACGAAAAAAAACAAAATTTTAAGACGTCAAAAAATTGTCTTTTTTTAAAAAATTAACTTTATTTTACCTGTAACATTTGAATTGAATTAAGACAAAAATATCCCCCTTCTCCCTAAAAAACTAAGGCGAGTCTGGGTGTCTCGGGGAATTTTCCCCTTCCCTTTGACTACCTCCCGACGGCGACGACAAGACAACACGGACGGAGATGACACAGACGCAGACGACCACGAGGGGGGGGGGGAATCCTTGCCCTCCCCATACGCTTGTGGTGGTTCTGCCCAGAAAAGGCCGTACACCCCTTGTCCCCCGCGTATCCTGACGTCCCCCCCTTCGTCTCGATTACCCCAATTTTGCATAAATAGAGACTTAAGAAATACCCAATAAAAAAAAAATCAATCAATGCCCCAGGCCATAGAGTGGGGTTGCCTGTAATAGACTGAGTGAAGCCATCGAAAAAGGGGGCGACCTGATCAAAGAAGCGAGCTGTCAGCATCGCCCGAAGTCAAAAAACCCATCTTCATACCTATTTTTTACGCAACCACTAAGGCCATTTGAAAGAGCTATAGGATGATGAGACAGCAATCTGAAGGTGGTATTTTACTGAGAAAATCAGGTATTAAGGGAGTCGTCTGTTTCCGAATATGGTAAGATGACTCGTTTCAACTGATCTAATTCGGGGGCAATTTGGTTTTAATTACCACGTTAAGGGAAAAATAAGTTTTTTTCAAAGAAATACAATTTTGATTTCATAAATTTCGGTTTTTATTTACGTTGAATGGAAAATTTACTAAAAACCATCTCATGTAAAATCATGGTACTTTACAGCAACAACCCTTTGTGGTTACTTCTTAAGACAAAGTAAACTTTTGCACCTGGATGGCGGCCATTTTGGATTTATGTGTCAAAATGATATGTGATGGGGAATAAAAAAGGGACCTTAGGGTTAACTTTTTTCAAAACATTTTTTTTTGATATTTTTTCAATAAGAACGGAGTGATCATTTTTTCCCCCCCCAAAAAAAATTTTACAAAAAACTTCAAAATTGAGGAGCTAGCACTTTTTTCTGATTGATTAAAATCAACCCCTTTTCGAGAAAAAACAGGTGTAAATTTCATCTATTTTTCTATTTTCTATCAATTTTTCCAATTTTAAAGAATTTTCCTTGTATTTTTTTATTTTCTATCAATTTTTTAAACCCATTTTAAAGGAACTTTTTTTATTTTAGAACAATTTTAAATAAATACCCCCACCTACCAAAAAAAACAAATTTTTTAAAAAAACACAAATTAGGCCTTTTTTTTTTTTTTTTTTAAATTAAAAAACAGTTTGGATAGCATTATTTTAATTCCAAAGCATAATTTACCATTATTAAGTGAAAATTATGTAAAAGGGATAAACAAAAAAAAACCCAGCCAATTTACACATTTAATCACGTTTTGCTCTTTTCTAGGCAAAAAACTTTTTAACCCTATTTCATTCCTATTCCGCATCACATATAGAAACGTCAAATTAACGTCATATCTGAATCCGTGTGGTCTATTTACAAGAAAAGTGTATTTGTACTTGATTCTAGATGCTCTGGTTCAAAACCTAATTTTCCACAATGGCGCCGGTGGCCATCTTGTATTTCTGGTTCAAAATGGCGTCGTAGCTTCAAACTAATATCATATTCAGAATCCTTGTGGTCAGTTTAATCGAAAACATGTCTTTGTACTTGATTCTACTTGCTCTGATTCAAAATTAAATTTTTCAAGAGTGTGCCCGGCAGCCATATTGGATTTTGGCCTCTAGTAAAAATTACCGGGATTTTTGGGAGGGACATGGGGGCTTATTTTTTTCTAAATGGTCCATTGTAGTCAAATCAATCGTCAAAACATCCTTGCGAAAAAGTGGTCACGGAACTCATGATTATGACCTAACTATCTTAATAGTAAATTTTTGTTCTTTGTCCTAGATTAGAACACGAAATTGCGGATTGGACAATAAACAGGCTATATACATTGTGGTATCTGGAAATATTATTCTTGTATAACCCTATTCTATAACTTTACTTTTAGTTTAGTTTAGTTTAGTTTATTTATTCACTTTGATCATACATTTTAGGTAAGATATACTTCTCAGAGAGAGAGAGTGTGAATAACTATAGCTAGTTTACATCATAATTGTATTTACAACAGTATAAATTAGGCAATGTAAAAAAAAAAAAAAAAAAAAATTAATAGTAATATGCAGTAAATGATATTAATAATAATACTAAGTAATATAATGTAATATAATCTAATCCCTGGTACCATGGTAAGTTATAGTAATAGTTAGCATTAGTGATTGATTATTGTTGGTACATTTGATCATTGTGGGTGACGTAATGAATGGGAATAATTAAGGTAATCTTCAAGATTGTAAAGATATTTTCCTGTAGGAATGCCTTAAGTTAGTTCTAAAACTAGTATCATTTACGGTATTTATAACATGGAGGGGCAGATTGTTGAATATTATTGAGGCTAAGTACATGGGTCCTTTTGAAAATTTACTTGAGTTATGTGATGTGATGTGAATTGATGATTGGGATCTTGTATGGTAAGTATGGACAGTGGAGTTTCGAGGGAAGATTTCTGCATTATCATGGACAAAGATGGAAGCTACTTGTATCAGAACATTTGTAAGAGTGGGGATACCTAATTTGGAGAAATATTCTCTGCATGATGTTCGCCTTGAAATCCTGCAATAATACGTACTGCCCTCTTTTGTAGCAAGAATATTCTTGAAGCCTGATGTGACGCACCCCAAAAAAGAATTCCATACATTAAGTGGGAATGAATATGGGCAAAATAAACCATTTTGAGAATGTGTGGATACGTTATTGCCTTTAGTTTACGGAGCATAAGCATCCACTGTTCATTTTAGAAGATACTTTGTCAGTCAACGAAAACTCTTGAAAATTTGTACGATTATTTCTTTAATATAATTCAAAACATTTTGTAACTATTATTTTGTGGTGCTACAAGTTTTCATTGTTCAAATAACAATGAGTGGGAATTTTCATCAATTAATTGTCTTACAAAAATGATAAAAAATTTTCAGGTGATAGCTTTTTTTAAAGGGGGTGTCATTTAGTTTCGTTTATTTTTTTGGTTTTTTTAACTGTGCACTGAGATTAAATGTTTGAATTTCAAACAAATAAAATTAAAAAAAAATTAAGAAAATTGTTAAAAAAAATTGGATCTCAAGCTGAAATCTAATGTCAAAAAAAGTTTTCCCCCAAATAGTTTTTTTGTGTGAATAAAAGCTATATGTCTCCACTTTTTTAAGTTTTGAATTATTTTTAAATTTATAATTAAAAATTTGTAAAATTTTAAGATTTTTCGTTCATAAACTAAAAAATTATGTTAGGGGGAAAAGTTTATAGTTAGGTGGTGTCCTACCCTAAGGGATCGTTCACCTTTTTTAAAAGGTTTACAAGCTCTTTTACATAAATAAACTCCATTTATAACAAATGATTTGCCCAAAAATAATTGTAGTAACGCTAAATTAATGTTAACGTGCAAAGAAATTTCGTTCATCTTCCCCCTTATATCGTGGCAACAGTGCACGAGTAGCGGCCGGAGAGTGTCGAGTCCCGAGGCGAGCTGCGTATCACTTAGCACCGACACAACTTTAAAGGGAGGGGGGGGAAAAACATTGATACTCGGTTAAAATTAGGTCGAAACAAAACACACGTGTCTCTAAACCCCGGCTGAGATGGTTTTGGGAAATTTCTGGATTGATACATGTAATCTGTTTTTTTCACACAAAGCAAAAATACAAATACGCCAATAATTTAATTCGTGTTGGAGCACACAGTCAGCCACTTTTACAAAAGAATAAGCAGGAGAAGGTGAATAACTACCATTTGGGTGCACTTTCAGTCTTTTCTTGAGTCTTTTTCCGATGACTATTTTTTTTGTACTTGGAACGATCATATTTTCCCTTCAAAACTTTTCATTTTATTTTTTTTATTGTCTTTTTTGTCTCTCTTTTTGGGATGGCCATTCCATTCCATTAGCACAAGTTCGAGTGATTATTCGAAATTAGAAATTCTGTTGTTTCGACAATCGACTTGTTAGATATACGCAAATGTGTGTGTCCCCCCCCCCCCCTACCCGGTACCATCAAAAGAAAAAAAAAAAAAATTTAAAGCTGATTGCACATGAGTACTTTTGTATGTTGTCCAAACTGTTGACGGGGGATGTTTTATCTTGTTTATGTTTGGAAGGTTTAATATGTTTTTTGGCCAGCCTGATCTACTCGAAAATTTATAAGCATTAATTATAAGAGTAAAAAAAACACTGCCCAAAACCTTACGCGTACTTTTCACATAGTATTGAACTATTACTCAATATAGTAGTATACATCTTTTAATAATGAGGTGAGATGTATACAGTCAGTGCACTGATATCATCTATCATTATCCCCTCGCCCTTTACGCTTCTGGCAGGGTCAGCTTGGGTTTCGCGACCAAAATTTTTCCACTTCTTTCCCATCCTCCCACAATCGAGTCTTGTACATTCTTCCAGCTCCTCCTCTAGTAGTAGGTCTCTTCTATGTCTCCTTCCCCTTTCCCCTGGTTCCCCCATCTCTTCCGTGGTTCCCCCGCTTCTTCTCCTTCGATTTTTTTCTCATACATTCCCTGGGGACCCCTTTTCCGTCTTCGTTTCATATGCCCAAAAAACCCTCCAGACGTGTCCCTTCCCATCCTGTCACCTAAAATTTCCCCCCCAAGCATCTTCGATGTTTGTATTTTAATTCTATCTCTTTTTGTCTTGCCCCCTGTGCTCCTCAGGAAACTCTCTCCCCCGCCTGAATTTTGGGTTTTTCTCTGTCCCATAGTCCAGGTTTCGCCGCATATGTGGGTCGGTATAATAGGGCTTTATAGTGTCATCTTGAAAAGTATAGGTATTCCCCATCCCACACCAGGCCCCTTTTCGCATGGGAGAAATTTTCTCCTTTTGGATTCGTTTGTGATTTCCTTTTTGATCTTCCCCGCTTGCCATTATTTCACTTCCCGGGACCAAAACTCTTACCACCCCCAGGGGTTTTCTGCCCCCAATCTTTATCTCTCATGGTAGTTCCTTACATCTCCTTTTCCTGGCATAGTGAAAAACCCTTGCTCTTGATCACACTTTTCTTCATGCCGGCCTCTCAAAAGTGCCCTTCCCCCGGTTGTGTACCTCTGGAGACCCCCTCATGCTCTGACCAGCCAAAGAAATCATCGGCAAACAGCAAAACCTCTACCTCTTCCGTTCCTCTCTTTTTTGTTGTGGATGTATCCCTCACTATTATAAATACATGGTGACAGCA
>JAMZAV010012289.1:0-17646 GCA_024449915.1 Sweltsa coloradensis | reverse complement strand
TTTAAAAAATTGGGGGTAAAAAAAAATTTTAAAAAAAAGTTTGGTTTTGGTTTTTTTTTTTGTTTTTTTTTTTTTAGCTATAAAAAAACCCTGTGGTTTTCCTTCATTAAATCCATTTGTGAAATTTTTAAAATGTTTTGCTATATGTTGCAAAATTTTTTAAAAAATGGGCGCTAACGAAGACAGGGGTAAGGGGGGGGGGGGGCCAACATTAAGCTAGGCCCGCCCCCATTCAAAGATTCCAGCAGCTAAAAATGATTTAGCGGGGCTCTTTAGCACAAAAAGTGACGGGGGGGGGTCAAGTTAGGGGCATAAAACCCCGGCGGTTTTCTCCACAATTTTTTTGGCCCTCATGTTCACATTTTGGCCGCGATGTTCTTTATTGCTGTATCCCAGTTTTCCAGACGTACCTTAACATTAAATGCGCTCAGTACCTAGTAAATAGTGCAGTGCAAAAAAACGTCACAATTTGAAAAATCGTACAAAAAAAAAACTGCAAGGGTTTTCTAAAAAAATATTTTTTGAAAATAAATCCCGGTTCCAGTTTTCCCAGAGTT
Source organism: Sweltsa coloradensis (assembly GCA_024449915.1). Classification (NCBI taxonomy): domain Eukaryota; kingdom Metazoa; phylum Arthropoda; class Insecta; order Plecoptera; family Chloroperlidae; genus Sweltsa; species Sweltsa coloradensis. The sequence goes on along the minus strand of JAMZAV010012289.1, from coordinate 17,089 downwards.
TTCTTGCAGTTGCCCCCAGTAGTTTCTAGAAAGCAGAATTTTATCAGTCAGGCTTTTTCAACCCCACCCCCCCCCCACCCACCCAAGGGGGTCAGATGTCTTTTAACCAAAGCAACGATAACAAGAAGGGTGGGTGAGTGGGGTTATGTAGGGAGAGGGGTTTAACGCAAGGACGCCACATTTACATTTATTTACGAGCTAATTTTGTTCCTTCTAGGCATTAACAATGTCTTCAACACTCTGCAACACTGCAAGAGTTTATTGCCGTGCATGCCCTGTGTGGATTCGAAACCACTTTTTACAGTTCTCGCGATGTGTGTTGCGCAGGGGCCGTGGGACCCGTTTAAAAAAGTTGACAATTGCAAAAATTGAAAAAAATTGTTCGAGTTGGGAAAATTTCCCCAACCTCGGACCTTCACTACCAGGAACAATATTGAATTACAGTAGCTACAGGTGGGGCAAGTCACTAAGCTTTAGTAGGCCTACCTCTTCTAATTATTATAATCAGGAAATTAGATTAATATTGATGGACTAGATACATATTATGCAACGTATCTCTAGCTAGAGACTAGCTGTCCGCGGTGGCTCTTGCCGTTGGAGCTTAGGTCCTAGCCGCAGTGTGCGACTCTGACTAGAGGTGGCGCGGGTTCGAATCCCACACAAACAGATATTGTCGTAATTATTGTCCTTTATTATTAAAACAACAAACTTTTGACGCATACAAATTACTTTGCATACTATTGTGTGGTACCCGAAATAGTGAAAAACTTCAAACTTCAAATTGACGTTTTATCGATTTCCAAAGTTCCAACACCTACTGATCACAATATAACAAACTTGTGGAGGGGTGTGTGTGTGATGCAATATAATAGCGTTAGATTATGATTATTAGTTACTACATTTATGTCATTGATGGGTTTCATCACATTCACACCCCTCTCTAACCTCAATTACCATTTAGTGGTGATTTCGAAACAACATAGGTTTGCACTACTATTATGACGTGTGCATCATTAATCATAGAAACAATTCCAACATTTGATTGTAAGATGTAATCAACATGACGTAGGCCTCGTAAACTGGGCTGCTATTTCAACTGCTGTAAATGAAATACAATTAATTACACTGTAACAAATCTTGGGTGATCTACCATTATGTGAGGGCCGCAATCTACTATTATGGAATGGTAAAGTCGTCTCCAGAGACTCATAAACGGTAGAAATACATATATATTCACGAATACAGTTTACCGATATTATAAATACACGCACACAACGATAATTATAAATGATTTAAAATAATTGAGCCGAGATTCTTCATAGCTTAAAAAGCAACTACCTATTTAAGAAGCCGGCAAATTTACTATTGTGTAAGGAAACATTCACTCGCAGCATATGGTTCAAATGCATTTATAGTTCCGAGAACTCGACTATTAGAGAATGGCTCATATTTCTAATATTACCGTCAAACTACTATTTATCGCGGCCGGTGATCTCCCATTTTGTGAGGGTAAATTCGCAGGCAGCGTATTATCAAAACATTATATATTTATGATAAATAACGTATATGTAAATGGCTGATTTACTTTAGTGTGTCCTTCTAACTACTATTTATCGCGTACGGATAATCTCCAATTATGTTACGACAAATTCGTTTGCACAATAATGTTAAAACACGATATTTCTATGGTAAAGTCACACATATGTGAATGGCTTATGTACTTTAGTGTGTCCTTCAAAATACAGTTAATCGCGGACGGAGAATAGAATCTCCCATTTTACGGAATAAATTCACAGGCAGCATATTGATTTTAAAAAAACGATATTTCTATGATATTTTGTGTTCGCTAAGCGACGAAAACGTATGACTTAAAAACCATACTCAATAGTGCGTTTATCATGAGATGCATTTCTTCGATATTTAAATTAAAAACGCTGCAGATACAAGGTTATAGTTTCAAGGGCTCCCGGGAATTTAATTAAGATTAGAGTTAATAAAAAATAACGAAAAACGTAGAAGTTTTCATGATAAATTATTATGTTATTATTTATATATTTTTATTTAAACGTGGTAGGTATAACTTCAGACATTTGCAATGAGTCCAACCCGATCAGAATCGAAGTAGCCCTTTGAATCGTACTATAACAAACACACATCAATAACTCCTATATTTTTTCCTTGCGTTGGACAGTGTAGGTTCGCATTACTCTACTCGTTAAGATCATTCTTGGTGCAAGTGAAAACAACTTACCTTTCAAAATTGTTATGCATATAGGTTTTCTATGATGTTAAAATAACCCTAAAAATTGATTCCACAATACTGTGCGATTGGAAAAACTCATTCATCATTCTCCTTGAAAAGAGGACTACCTTTATGATAGTCCCAGCATTGGGTTCCCAGCTATGAGATACGTTTTTGTCTCTGACCTGCAGTGAACCAGTTTGTTTTCGTAAAAACATTTTTTTTTAATGATGCTCATTCTTACTAGGTGGTATCGATGTTTGTTGCTGGACTATGTGTGTTAATGTTTTCTTACCCATGCATTCGATGTTTTCTAATATTACCCAAAATATAATAGATTTAAAGTTTTAACCTTAATTTGTCCAATAAAGAACACTAACACTTTACTGTACTAAAATTGCACTTAAATTACCTATACCTGTTCAAAAAGTGTCATGTGATGGCTTGTTATTACAAATTAAATAAGATAGATATACTATGTTTGATAAAAACCCGTAATTGGAATAAAAACATGTTCTAGGTTTAATCATACAACATGATTTTATAATCTTGCATCTCAGGAAATCGAAGGATTATTATTTTTAATATGAAGTTCTTTCCAATATGAATTGTACTTCATTTCATTGAAACTTGACCTGTGTCACAATGCCAGTTTGAGTATAAGACGGCAATTTTAAATACTGTTTATAATTTCTAAATGCATCCTTCTTTTAATATTCCATTTCCATTCTCATTTCTTCCTGTAACCCTCTCGCACTCACACATACACTGCACAAACCTACATTTTCTCACTGCATACAAAAAACATGAACAGAAAATTCATTTCTATTTAATATTTATAACTTATATGTGTTGTATTGCGATTCGTTATTTGAAGAACCAACGTCAATAACGTAACGAGAAAAAATTCGTGTGTTACAAGGTCCATTTCTTTTTTTATCAATACATCGCATTAAATCATTGAGCTATAATCATTATATTTCCTTCTGCGTTCTTTCATCAAATGCATCATGCAACGCATATTAGTCCTGCAAGCTGCCTAAGTATAGACGGGGGCTGTGATTCCAGAAATAAGGTGGGGTGAAGGGCGAACAGGTTATTGGATTGGATTTGATTTGAGGGACATACTGCCTTCTGCCACCAAATTCAGTATCAGTTGAGAATCACATTCTGCTTGTATACAGTACAATCAAAAAAAAATTCTTTCAGTACGTATTAAACAAATGAGAAATAAAATGTTTTAAATATTAACTCGACTAACTTAATAAAACTAACATGCCTCCAATACTTTATGTGCATATTACATTACATGTACATGTACATGTACACATACATATTACGTTTTCATTTTTTAATCACATACGTGCGGAGGTTTCTGCTTAATATCCGTTATATATATTTCAATTATGTTCTTGTTAGACTGGACGAAGTTTGAAGTCATAACCAAACTCAAGCGAGCTTCCACGATACAAGCAAAAAATGTGCGGTCGTACATATTGAACTAATTTTAGATTTTTTACATTTACACATATTTTGCCAAATTTTGGTCCCATTTGATCACACAATATATGAAGATTTTTTATGGTCTAGGAGGACTCATAGTTAAAAAGTTATTTAAATAGAAAAGGGGGGCTACGTACGAGAAATAACTTCAATTAAGGGTTTACATGTCTATCGAAAAAAGATTAAATAGAACTCCAAACGTTGAAAAATATTTGAAGCAAACAAAATATTGCGATATAATAACTGTGTAAATAAACTGCTCACTTAATTTCATAAGTATTTTATTGTTTCGCCATTAAAGGTGGAGTAAAACACGTGACTTTTTTAATTGATCCGTAATCACAACTACTACTTCTGATCGTCACTTCCGATAAAGTTAAATTTTACTGAATTAACCAAATATTCAGTGTTATGAAATAAAAAGAGAATCAATATTTAAAGACTCAGACTAGTACCGTATTATATAATCGTGGTTTTATTTCTAAAACAATGCAATGGCAATATGGTTAATGTTTATATTATTTATCAGGGTGTGATAAACGATGAATTTGCACAAATTACATAATATGTTCATGTAAATATTGCAGTGTGATCTAAGCTCAGATTTCATGAAATGGAGTAACACATCGTTTTCAACAACCTAACTATTTGTTCCTAGTTTCGAGGAAACACAGTACACTGGCTGGACACATCTAGCCTACCCCGCTCCTCCAAGGTAATAAATACCAATGCCTGAGCCGAAACATCTGCATTCTGCAAGCCGTCCGTAAACCGTTACACACAAAGAGAGAGATCGCGCGAGGGTGGGTTTGCTTGGCAGGTTTCATCGAGAGCGTTCATTTCATTCGGCACCTTTTAACAGGACAGACGTTTTACTCACTTCGTGCTGCTTATAATATAATACTGTGTATATTTTTCTCATCTCATCTCTAGCAGATAATCAGAGATCTATTGACATCTCATGAAGTTACATGATAATCAATTATTATGAAAATTATTTTTCTTGCAGGACAACTCGAAACCGGATACCTGGAGCTGCTGGACGAATACACCTGATCGTTCGAATATTCATCATCATGGGATGGGCAGGTTTTGGATTGGTGATGATAGCTGAGCTTCTTCGTTGATATTATTACTAGATAATTACGTCTTCGTTTCAGATATACAACACATCGCGCATTACTATTCTCAATTGAATCTACCAGTTCAGTGTGAAGTAGATCGCTCGCACTATAAATGAAACATTTCCTACAATAACCGCAACAATCCCCTATTATGCAAGCGATGTTTTCCCAAAATAAAAATAAAATTTTACAAAAAGAACCCTAACGATCCATCATTATGTGATAGTAGTTTGCTCACACTAAGAGTGGAAAGTTTACTAAAACAAACCAGACGATATGTCATTATGTGATGGTAGTTTGCTCATTATAGAAATGAACAATAAACTAAAGCAAACCAGATAATCTATCATTGTGATAGAGTAGTTTATAAATAATATACGTGAAAGATTTACGAAAACGTAACCAACGATCTATCGTTATCTCATGGTAGTATACTCATAATAAACTAGCAGTTTTACTAAAACGTAACGAACGATTTACAATTATTTGAGTGTCGTTCGCTCACAAGAAAAAGTATAAGTTTGACTATAACGGAACTAACAATCTACAATAATGTAAGGGTAGGTTGCGCCCGAATTATATCTCACGTTTACTAGAACGGGATAAACGATTTACAATTATGTGAGGGTAGTTCACTCATAGACGTTTGGCGTAGATCGACAATTATATACTTTGGCAGCGGGTTTCTTGCCAAATATAATGGTAGATCACGCGGCGAATTTCCTTACAGGGGTAGGCGATCGAGTCTAATACAATTTTGGAAATGATTTGCACCACAGTCTCGAAGAATCTTGAACCCTGGAAACTGATTAATACCCCTAAGACCTACTTTTGCCTACTAAACTATCTGCGCTTGACTATCTTGATAATAATAATTAATGGCAACTTGTATAATTACACGAAATTAATCAATATGCGTAAATCTATTGACATTTAAAACGGCGTAGACCTTATTAGCCGAGTTCATGCCGTCTATTCGTGAACTTGACATGAAGGTCGGGCATACAAGGTGGTGGCTGGACTTGACCTGGAGGTCAGATGCAGCTTGGGATAGACTAGGAGAGGCTGGGGGAGGGGGTGAACAAGGAATAAAAGAGAGGTGGGGGTGGGTGGGGCACATTGGAGGGGTGCTTAGGTTGTCCTACATGTAAATCTTTAAGGTTACGGGAAACGCGGGGGGGGGGGGGGCAACCGCAAGATGGGCTTTTTGAGGGCAGGGAAAATCATCCAAGAAAGTTTCAGCAAAATGATGTAGCAACAGATTTGGGCAGTTGTGTTTTTTTGGAAAATGAATGGAATACTTTGTAGCTAGTGGGCAGTTCCGAGGGCCAGACGGGCTCATCTCACATTGAAAATTGATAACTGAACGTTGGGTGAATGTTCATAGTAGGCCCTTGCACAAGCTCAAATTGGCGGTACTCTTTCGGATGGTATGCCCCAACTTTTAAACACTTTTTTTTCCATTGAAAAAATTCAACCTTTAACGTCGCTATTTCAAACGAAAGTACTTTTCCTTTGAAAGTGTTTTATATTTAAATTAGCAACGTTAAAGGTTTTGTAGGTGGAGTATTTGAGTGAAAAAGGTTAGTACTGTCCGCCATGTTGGCGTAGTGTTGTAAAGTTGGGGCATACCATCCGAAAGAGTACCAAATTGGCGGCCAAGGTCGTAACTGTCAAATTCGAATCACCACTGACTGGTTGATGACCTGAACTTTAATACAAGTGTTATGAATCGAATGCATGCAATTAAGAAATTAATTTGTTGGCGGAAAAATAAAACATTTTGCATTTTAGCCCAAGCAGGCATAGATCAGCTTAGACCAAGTCATCCATTCACCTTGAATGTTGTTTGGTAAGCAATTTGCCCTTGCCCAAACTAAAAAAATGGCAGCCAAGGGCATAACAGTCAAAATTAAAATGAACGTTAATAGATTAATGGACTGGACTCGCCTAACACATGCCTACTCTAGCTGTGGTTACTTCAGTAGGAAATTTATATCACTTTGTTAGGTACTTGTTTTTTTCTTACAAATTCAACACGCTTTGGCCTATATCTACACATGCAGAAAACTGACTAGGGTCGCTCGTCGACCTTTCAATTCAAGATATCCATTGTTGGCACTTACCTCGGCGTCGGGCCGATCTCGGCGTCTCGGCGGCGCCTCGGAGCGGAACCTCCACTCCTCCCGGGATATCCCAATATCCAGTCCGTGTCCATTGTCGTGTACAGGTGAGAATTAGCAGGGGTCGTCGAAGTGAAGTTAAATGCGAGGGTCAGCAAGCTCTAGTATCAAAAACGTAGGAGTACCTCAGTGACTTACTGAGGTACTAGATAGAAGGGGGGAGTTGTCCACAAACAAAATCAAGGGTCACACCAATGTTCGTCAAGGTTGAAGTTAAATCAAGGGTCAGTTGAGCAAAAATAGGCGTTTATAACGTGGTGGACTAAACACACGAGTTACTATACGTTACAATTAAGAACGATATAGATAGACAGAAAACACAGCACACAACACAACACAACGCACGCACGCACGAGACAAAGAGATCACTTTGAGCTGGGGTCGCTAGAAGTTCGAGAACTTGAGAGCTAGAGCACAAGATGAAAGCTTTACGGCCGAAGCCCGTCTGATCGGGTGCATCATGATTTACCTCGTCACATTTTCCCGCCGTTTTATCGCGCCCGGTGCAGCGGGAATTTGTGGCAACAACAACCTTTTAAGAAATACTTGCATATTTCCATGAAATTTACATTTATAATCTATAATTTAATTTTTTTTAAAACGATAATATATGAAATTTACTTAATAAACGACTCAAAACAATTTGTAAAATGATTTTGCAAGTCTACGAGAGGATCAGTGGACACGCCTTTTTCCACTGCCTTGTTGATGTTGTACATGAAAACTATTAGTATCTATGATGAAAACACTCCCACCCCACCAGAGTCGTTACAGGAAACTTCTGTATCGACTCTGTTAAACTGTTGCCCTGACCACTTGGGCCTACTTCTACTACTAATAATAATAGTCGAGTTATTTATAAATACAAGAATACTTAATCTATGATGACGTTATTCACTAATATTCAACAGGATATTTTAAAAACCCAAGCTCCATTCCCCGTATAGGTATTGTAGGCCTACACCTAGTTGCAATTACCACAATTATTGTGATTGGACAAACGAACAAAAATATTGCCACCATATTTGCGAAATTAATTTTATATCATTATATGACATAATATAACAGTATCTTGTTATATTTTAATATTGTTTTAAAACATGTGTGTTTCTATTATGACTGTGTTTATTCGTGCTGACGTATGGTGATTGGCTATATGCAGTCACGTGATATCTAAACGTACAAATAGCAAAAACCATCATTACAACCAACATAAAATATCACGTTGAAACGTAACAATAGTTTTAAATAGTCGTATGTTCAGTGCCCTCATTAACAATTATTAATTAATTCGTAATTTATTACGACTGTGGACGTTCAAAACTCTTTGCCTGTTGCCGGACGTAAGACTTTTACCAATGTCTCCTACCCTAACGTAATAAGTAATAAGTTTTATTAGCCTGTAGATAAGTACAAAATACAAATATAGGCATCGTCAAGTTTGGTAATACAAGTAAACTAGAGATAGGCTAATGCTAGGTAGATAATTGAATTAGCTAATATATGGTTACATAATTGATAAATATATATGTACAACAGAAAAGTCTCCTACAATTAGCAGTATCGGTAGAGTGAGGAACAAGAGTGGGTCAATGGCCTAATATAAATTGCATGCATGACTATGTAGGCTGTACAGAATAGGGCTACTGAAATAATACAGTGAAATGTGACGAATCAAATGAAATTAAAATACAAATACAATTAATATGTATCAGTATGATGGGTTTAAGAACTTTGGGAGGATTGGGTGTGGGTCGTCGCCTCTTACGTTCCTCCCCTTGGAAAGAAGAAAACATGGTGGTAATCCACAATTATGGAAAAAAAAAATTTGAAAGATTCCAATACACATGACATGAGCACTGATAACTCTGCTGTTGAGTGCCCTAAAACACCAATAACTACTAACTAACTTACTAATAATGGGCATGAAATTACTCTTCAAACTGGAGATTTGGGCATAAATATTAGGATTAGGTGTATTTTTTATTATGTAAGTTGAAGTGTTGGTTATGTGTTCAGGGAATTAAAGATATTAAATAGTTTAGGTAGGGGCTTATGACACTCGGATTTATCTCAGTCTCAATGCTCGGTAAAACCATTGAGTATACATTAAAAATAGGCTTCGTTTTCTCGACGTAAGAAAACTGTGCAACATGACTAACCAAATCAGCTGTGAAACCGTGAGAAATTCGTTTGTTTATCTAGCAACACTCAAGGTCGGTAAAATATACTCGAGCCACTATCTCTACTACAACGATGAAAGAAACACAGGACAAGCCACAGGTTGTTTAACACGTAAACAAAGTAAAACAATGTGGTTTTAGAAATTAAAAGTCGTGGCTATGGAATCAACCCAACAAATTAGTTTGTTTTAAGAACATCATGTGGTTTCGATTTGTTTCATTGTTGAAGTGGAGTGTTGCTTGTATTTTTTTGTTTTATTTGGATTAAGGACGCGTCAACCGTTAGGTCATAATGCACCACTCTAGCCTAAGGGGGGGGGAGGAGGGGCCCATGCTGGTCAGAACCAGCCACGGGTTAGGGGAGGAAGGGGTTTTCTCACGTCGCGGTCGTCATCGTCTTTGTCATCGTTCGTTGTGTCATTGTCATCGTCGCCGGGGGGTCGTCAAGGGAAGGGGACAAGGTCCCCGACGACGATTGCCAGAGCTCGCCTCTAGTTTCGGTAAGTAAGATACTCCGCTCTTTCTAGCTGATGTTTGCGAGGTGGACTTTTTCTCTTGAATCGCCTTTTACGATTAGCAGAGCCATGCTCTGGGCCAATTGAGTTCAACTGATTCATTTCAGCGGTTTGGTTTCACATCTGTCAATGTTATTAATTTCTTCTAAACCCTAATTGTAAATCGGTGTAAAATGATAATTTTACTATAAAAACGAAGTTTAGCATTGTACATTCTAACGTTTGAAGTGGCTATAATTGAATTGGAATGTAACTTTAAAGCTTGATTTTTTCAGTGCAAAGTGCAAGGACCCTCCTCCCCACCAGATTTAGGGATTTGGTGGTAAGAAAAAAGTATAAAATGTTACTTGAGAATGCTATACGCATCTCTCCCCTTGGTATTAGGTCATGGAGATAGAAACACAAATGTAGTGATACAATTATTTCAAGTCTAGTTTCTAGTTTGTGAATGTACAGACGACTCATATCCGTTCTACGGTATCTCTACTCGTATCAACAACACACGTAATAGACGCAATAACAAATTGTATTCGTACCCGAGACATAGGACAATACCTACTCATCTTGATTTAATGTATTTTGTCGGGTTGATTTTAATTTTAACGTCATGGCTAATTTTTTTAAAGTTTGTCTTTTCATAATAAAGTACATACGTATGAATAGACTTTTAATTGTGGATATTAAGCATTTTTTTAAAAAAAATTGAGCAAATTTACTATTTTGTAGCATTTATTTTTTCTTTTCATCAAAACCTTAAATTTTGGTGAGTTTTTTGCACTTCTATGACAAAATATGCTTTGTAAGAACATTCAAATTAAATATAATGCAATTTAGATATTTAAAATATTGAATTGCAAATGCAAAACTAATTCGCATGGGCACGGGAAAACCTTGATTTTATTAAAATTATAGCATTGTCAATAGTCAGTCAGTTGGGCGAACAGGAATTTGCTTAAAATGCAGGTAATAATATCCGCAGTCTAACTTGGCTATGACATAATGTTCAAAATTATAGTTATTCAAGAATTAGCATAGCTCAATGGAACTAAAAAGCAAACTCGTCAATATTCCTTCATTGATCCTGTTTCGTTTTGGTTGGGGGGGGGGGGGGGGGGGTAGATTAAAAGTGTGGACAAATGACAGTGGAGTAGACGCGGATGGGAGCGGCGAGACACATTGACAATTTGAGTCCTTGTCGTCTGTATTTAAGTCGCGAAAGCTTTGTTGGCATATTACGGCAGGTACTTCTGCCATCAACGTACTCTAGCTAGAGCTTAGCTGTCCGCGGTGGCTCATTAACCGAGGTTGCTCTGTTAAACTGTTGCCCTGACCACTTGGGCCTACTTCTACTACTAATAATAAAAGTTGAGTTATTTATAAATACAAAAATACTTTTTATATGATGACGTTATTCACTAATATTCTACAGGATATTTTAAATAACCAAGCTCCATTCCCTGTATAGGTATTGTAGGCCTACACCTAGTTGCAATTACCACAATTATTGTGATTGGACAAACAAACAAAAATATTGCCACCATATTTGTGAAATTAATTTTATTTCATAATATGACATAATATAACGGTATCTTGTTATATTTTAATATTGTTTTATAACATGTGTGTTCTATTATGACTGTGTTCATTCGCGCTGACGTATTATGATTGGCCATTCAGTCACGTGATATCTGAACGTACAAATAGCAAAAACCATAATTACATCCAACGTAAAATATCAAAGAATAGTTTTAAATAGTCGTATGTTCAGTGCCCTCATTAACAATTAATAATTAATTCGTAATTTATTACGACTGTGGACGTTCAAAACTCTATGCCTGTTGCCGGATGTGAGACTTTTACCAATGTCTCCTACACTAACGTAATAATGGGCATGAAATTACTCTTCAAACTGGAGATTTGGGCATAAATATTAGGATTAGGCGTATTTAGTATTATGTAAGTTGAAGTGTTGGTTTTGTATTCAGGGAATTTTAAAAATAGGCTTCGTTTGCTCGACGTAAAAAAACTGTGCAACATGACTAACCAAATCAGCTGTGAAACCGTGAGAAATTCGTTTGTTTGAGCAACACTCAAGATCGGTAAAATATACTCGAGCCACTCTCTACTACAACGATACAAGAAACACAGGACAAGCCACAGGTTGTTTAACACGTAAACAAAGTAAAACAATGTGTTTTTAGAAATTAAAAGTCGTGGCTATGGAATCAACCCAACAAATTAGTTTGTTTTATTTAATTGCCACCAACAACAGAGTTACCTCCATAAGTGCAATATAGGCATTACATACAATTAACTAATACTAAAGCACAAACAATAAAAATGATATCCAAAATCAAACAACATCTAAATATGTTTCAGGTGCACAAAAGAACATTATACTAAACGAAATGCAAATTAAAAAAATAAACTATGAAATAATATAATGTTATAATCCTCAAGAACATATTTTGAAGAAATAGTTTTTAAAACATTGAAAGTTTAGGTGATTTATATCAAGATCAGGATGGATGACAACTATTTGGTTGTACGTATGTTGGATCCGGTTAATTGGTGAATTACTAAAAATGTATAGCCTGCTTCTGGGAAGATGGAAAGTCTGAAGGTTTCGTGTTAGTCTTGCAGGAACGTGAAAATGTACTAGAGAAGAAGAAAGAACATCATGTGGTTTCGATTTGTTTCATTGTTGAAGTGGAGTGTTGCTTGTAGCCATAATATAATGTAGTCAGATATGTGGTTCAACTGATTCATTGCAGCGGTTTGGTTTCACATCTGTCAGTTATCAATTTCTTCTAAACCCTAATTGTCCGCAAAATAATTCATGCCTAGACCTCAACAGTAAATCAGTTGGGACAGACGTAAAATAAATAAATGCATTTGTTTCATCGCTAACGTCAGTGCTGAAGTCAAGACGTGTAAGGCGGCTTGAAAAACAATAAAACACGTGGCCTCCTAATAGCTAGAGGTACGTACGTGTTTCATTGTAAATCGGTGTAAAATGATAATTTTACTATATAACGTTTTAAGTGGCTATAATTGAATTGGAATGTAACTTTAAAGCTTCATTTTTTTCATTGCAAAGTGCAAGGACCCTCCCCCCCCAGATTTAGGGATTTTGTGGGGGAAAAAAGCGGAAAAAGCATAAAATGTTACTTGAGAATGCTATACGCATCTCTCCCCTTGGTATTAGGTCATGGAGATAGAAACACAAATGTAGTGGTACAGTTTCAAGTCTAGTTTCTAGTTTGTGAATGTACAGACGACTCATATCCGTTCTACGGTATCTCTACTCGTACCTAGACATCGGACAATACTTGATTTAATGTATTATGGCGGGTTGATTTTTTAACGTCATGGCTAATTTTTTTTTTAAATTTGTCTTTTCATAATAAAGTACATATATGTAAGAATAGACTTTTAATTTAGGATATTAAGTATTTTGTTTAAAAAATTTGAGCAAATTTACTATTTTGTAGCATTTATTTTTTCAATTCATAAAAACCTTCAATTTTGGGTAGTTTTTTGCACTTAATGGCAAAATATGCTGTATAAGAACATTCAAATTAAATATAATACAATTTAAATATTTAAAATATTGAATTGCAAATGCAAAACTAATTCGGATGGGCACGGGAAAACCTTGATTTTATTAAAATTAGCATAATCAATAGTCAGTCAGTTGGGCGAACAGAAATTTGGTTAAAATGCATGTAATAAATAATATCCGCAGTCTAACTTGGCTATGACATTATGTTCAAAATTATAGTTGATCAAGAACTAGCATCAGCTCAATGGAACTAAAAAGTAAACACGTCAATATTCCTTTATTGATCCTGTTTCGTTTTGGTTGGGGGGGGGGGGGGGGGGGGAATAGATTAAAAGTGTTTACAAATTACAGTGGAGTAGACGCGGATGGGAGCGGCGAGACACATTGACAATTTGAGTCCTTGTCGTCTGTATTTAGGCCGCGAAAGCTTTGTTGGCATATTACGGCAGGTACTTCTGCCATGAATAATTGTAATCAACGTACTCTAGCTAGAGCTTAGCTGTCCGCGGTGGCTCATTAACCGAGGTTGTTGCATTATAAACACAAAACATGAGTAACTTGATCTTCCTTGTTGTAAGACTCTAGCGTCAGAGTCCAGCTGGCAACATGTTAGTGGTCTGACCTCTAAGTAGCGAGTTAGTCCTCGAACTGATTGGTAAGTGACAGTGATGTAGTCCTAAATAATATTAACAAGGGACGCGCAGTCTGAGGTACCATTTTACCCAGTGTGTAATCCAAAAATGATTGATTGGTTTCCTGTTTATGTTCAATCCTGGGTAAAATATACATGCTTTTGTAAAATGGGGGTAGGCCTTCCAGGACATGCGGGTCCGGGGCGCACAGCCCCTGAGAAGTTTTCGACTCTTAGAGTGTGATTGATTGGTGTAAATAAATAAAAAATAAATTCGTATTTAGAGTCTACCCACTCAGTCACATAACTGATTATCAGTGGGGGACAGTAAACCAAAGCGACCAAGCCAACTCTCTAGGCCCCGACGCAATCGACGAGTGAGCGATAACCAATCAAAGATTGATTTTTGATTTTATATGGAAATATAGCAATCTGTTGTATGGACAGTGCAAACACCCGCGGATCAACGCCAGAATCAACACGGCCGATTCAGAACAAGTTTTAATTTATTATGTGCCTCGTTGCTAGGTTGGCTCCAAACTCACCGTTTACAAATTCCTAAGCCAAGAATCGATGGACTTACGTCCAAATTAAAAAATTAAAAACTTCTGTCTATATAGCGGGAATCGAACCTTGGACCTTCTGCATTGGAAGCTGAGACGCTAAGTTTTAGGCATGTTTTTTATAACATTTGTTTGTGGTGAATGGTGATGATTGTTGTGATTGCAAACTTTTATCACGTTCTTTGACATGACATCGGATTTCCTCATTTGAACCAATAGATATAGTATATCCGAAATAAACATTAACTAAACATAATCATCAATTGAATTATCATCCCCTCGACTACACCACTGGTAAGGGATGTTGCACTCTTTCTTACACTTATATTTCTTTACTCTACCAAACAACATCATCTTTATTGTTGTCTCTGCTCTTTAACCTGAATAATAAGTTCAGTAACCAGTGGCGTAGGAACCGGTGGAGGGGGGGGGGCAAAACTAACGTGTTAAATATTAATCCCAGAATTTCCGTACTACAATTTCCGTACAATTCGACAGTAACCATGGTAAAACGAATATGTTTGCCTGTATGCTTAAAAATAGGTTGAAATTTACTAAAATGGGCCACTTCACGTTCATGTTTTGAGTTTTTAGATAGCAGGCAGTTGCTGTAAAACATCGTTCACAGAGTCCGAGTGCAGTTAAAAAGATGACGAAATAACTGGTAGGATGATTTTTTTCTTCGGCGAATTAAAGAGCCTCCGGTGGCTGGGACTTCGCCCCAGACCCCGACTGCCACCCTCAAAATCTGCTGATAGATTTTCTCCCTCCCCCCCCCCCCCCGAACTTTCAAAACGTTCCTACGCGCCTGGTTCAGTACGATTATTTATTATTTACAGTGTGGATGTGGGTGATTGTGGGGTTTTAGCTTTTAAAGCAACATTTCCTAAAAATACCATTACGATTAATTATAATTCATTCATCATTTAGGTATCATTGACATTGTGTTCTTGTATATTAATTCTCTGGTGAATGTATAGCATCTAGCATGCGGGAAGTATCTTATTAATCAAGTCTGATTCCATCTAGCCCTGGTTGATTGATGTTGTAATCTCAGGTATGGCCACACATAGCTGGCAACGCCGTAATGCTTTGACCTTTCAGTCTAGTCGCTCGCAAGTGTATGTATCACACACTTCACAATCACACTCTTCACAATCAGATGCACTTGAGTCGTTGACCGAAACAAATTACAATAACACAACCACCTTGTCCACGGATTGATTATGCTAGCCTAGTTTTGTTTCCCAATAGTAAATTGATTGCCAAGGGGATATCAAAAGAGAATTTCTTATTTTAATTGCAGACAGAAACGCTTGCTTAGGTACAGCCGTACAGTCCAAACTTTATCTGTATCTACAGGGCTCAGTCTTAACTCGGCTATTCTTAGCTCGCCTACATCAATTAGTAGTGGTATTTCAGGTGTAATTGCCCGCTTCCAAGAACCACTTATCTACTTTAATTGGTCGTAGAAGGGGTTTTCTTGACTCGCCTACGCCAATGGCAGCGAGCCTTTCAAATGGTTATGCGACCTGACCGGCAAGTTTGAATTGTTCCGAAATTTAACGTTGCCTTGGCACTTCCCGGGCAGAATTTCGGCCTCCAATATAACACATCTCTCTTCGATGCGCCAGGCAATTATCACCGTCAACAGCCCAACGCGCCCAGTATCAAGTACCAAAATATTAACAATAGACTACAAAATTTAAAATTATATGGCTACAGATTGGTGACTCGCCTATTATGATGCAGTTAAGTACATCCTCACGGATGTGAGGGTGGAGTGATAATGTAGTAAAGAGGCTCAAGTGTATACATGGGGAAGGAACTTTTAAAATTAACGAGTTCCATTTTTCTGTAACATTTTAAGGAGCGCGGTCCTTTTTAGTGTTGAGGAACTATTAAGTGATTAAGTTAACACTTCAAGGGAATTTTTTAAGAAAGCTTTACTTCTTTTTATGAGGAACTTGAAAATTTTATTGGTAAAGATATAAAAAGAAACTAGAACTTTTTAAACGTTATTTTTTAAAATTGATGAATTGAATATTTTAACAGTTCTCTTTTACCAAGTACGCTCAAATGTACGCGCACTGTATGAGTAAATGAAGCTGCAGTTGACAGACACCTTGTATTAATAAAAAATATATTAAAAAGGCACAAAGTGAGCAACGTTTCGAGCAAAAACTCTGTCTGGGAAGTGCCATGTCAACGTTAAATTTGGAAATAATTCAAACTTGCCGGTCGTCAGCATAACCATTTGAAAGGCTCGCTGCCATTGGCGTAGGCGAGGCAAGAAAACCCCTCCTACGACCAAGTAAAGTAGATAAGAGGTTCTTGGAAGCGGGCAATTACACCTGAAATACCACTACTAATTGATGTAGGCGAGCTAAGAATAGCCGAGTTAAGAACGTACCATCTACAGAGGCTGCAGCCTGCAAGGATCGGCTATAATATTTTTTGTATTATTTTTGTCTTTAACGTCTATCTAATAGCTAGCTAAAGCTATATAAGCTTAATTATTTATTACTATTGAATTATTACGCTATCTATGATAGCATAAGCTAGAGCTATAATAAGACT
>JAMZAV010012288.1:0-19094 GCA_024449915.1 Sweltsa coloradensis | reverse complement strand
AAAAAGGGCGCTAGCAAAGGGTATTAGAGGGGCTCAAGAGCATTTATACATCCGCTAGAAAAATGTGTATTCGCGCAGAGCCAAGTGACCTATCAAAGGGCACATTGCCCTCAAGCGAAGGTATCCTACCCGATCCCAGGCTGACCAAGCCATCAGGGAGTACAAGCGGCCAGAGACGTCAGGAAATACGATCCTACATTGGCCTAACTTCGTAAAACAGACGCTATATCCAGAATTTTGCAGACATAGCAAACCGCTGACTGAGCTCACTAAACAAGATGTGCCATTTGTTTGGGGGCGAGGCAGCAAAGCGTTTTTGAGGCACTAAAGCGAGAGTTGTGTGGTAACAATATTCTGCGATACCCAGTGTTTTCCGAACCATTCATACTGACAACCGATGCGAGCGAGTGGCAATTGGAGCAGTATTTTCGCAGAAATTAAATGGCGAAGAACGGCCAATCGCGTACGCCTCACGCCAGCTTAATAGCGCGGAACGTAACTACAGTACAACCGATCGTGAATTACTCGCGGTAGTATGGTCGTGTGCATACTTCCGATGCTATATAGATAGATAGATAGATATTTTTATTCATCTTGACAGGCACATTGTTCATGTTTGACTCCCGGAGGAGAAGGTGAATAGCCTAAGGTAACTTACAGATAAGTATATGTAATCCTAGTACTACAGAGTAACCCATGTACATTAAGTAAATTAAAAAAATTTAAATGAAATAAAAAATTAATACATTGTAATAATTGTAACATTGTGGACTGTGAAATCTAACCTCAATGGTGGTAAGAATAATAATTTTATGATGTATCTAGTTACAATTGTTTGGGGATAAGCCAACATTGGGAGGATAATATAAAAGTGGAATTTGAAAATAAAAATGACATTGATATAATATATTAATTTATGGAAGTATAACTGGAGAAAGAATTGTTGAATGAGGTGATTTACAATTGGTACAAGATAATGGTACAGATGAAAGTATGAGACATAATGATATGGAGGCTTTTAACTAAAAAATAGTAATCATATGTTACAACTTACAATGTCAGTAGACTTTGAAACAGGACTTTAAAACAGGTGATATATCATTATTGCTGAATTTAAGCTAGAATAATAATTGTTTATTATTTATTATTTAATTAATTGTTCATTATTTATAATTGTTTATTATTTACATTGAGAGGTATCACTAACCGAGTAGAAGCTGTTTTCTGTGAGATATATTTTTAACTTGTGTTGTTTTGGCAGGCCATTTGTCATATATCCGATCACGCTCCATTAAAAATGGATGCTCAAATTAAAAAAGCCAAAATCCCTCCCGCATGACTCGCTGGATTGGTCCGATTATCTGAATTTCAATATGAGGTATATAAACCGGGTAAAAGTATCACAAACGCTGGACGCGCTGTCGCGACAAGTTAACGCAGTAAAAACGAAAAGCAAGCGCGACATCCCTACCAGGCACCAATAGGGACCTCATTTGGAAGCATTGCTACGAAGCAGCTATGCGACCATGAGCGCAGTCCGCGCCATAGGCAAGCGTGAATATCTGCCAATTATAGTGGGATCTTATTCGGAGAAACAGCAAGCCGACGAATTTTGCCAAAATGGGCGTCAAGAAGCTAAAGGAACCAGAATTTGAGGAACAGTTCCAACTCGATCAGGAAGGCCTACTCTATAATGTCAATGGCGATATCTGGCGACTTGTTGTACCGGGAGCCCTTGTTCACGGATAATCTCTAACCATCCCCGACACGGTGTTCAGTTGCACCAGCCCAAGTAGCACAAAATGATGGCGATCTTATGGCGAGCTGTAACATCGCCATCAGTTTTAGCTGATGGCCCATAAGCGGCGATGCGCTTATGGCCCGTTATGGGGTTGGCCAGGCGCCCATAACTTTGCCATAAGCAACGCGCCGCTTATGGGCCATAAGCGGCCCACTGTAGTAAAACCAGCAGTTTCAAAAATACTGTGCTGCATTTTTGTGACAACGGCCCCCTTATGGCCATAGCCGGCGATACACAGTTTTCCCATCAGTTCGCCGCTTATGGTCCACAGGCGGGCCGCTGTAGCAAATCCGACAGTTGTTTCACTTTTGTCACAGCGGGATGCTTACGGCCCGGCGGGAGAATGTTTCGGAACACTAGCACCATCTATAGAGACGCGAGGAAGTCACGCACACAAACGAAAATATTAACTGACAAAAGTATAAAATAATATATCTTTTCAATCGGGGCTAGCATTTCAATTTCTGTAAACTGTGTGTAGGATAACAATTCAAGTTAATACAGAGAGAGTTTTTAGACATAGATAAATTTTATTCGCCCATCGCCGTACTCGAACCCCAACCTGCTGCGCCGGACTCTGGAATGCTGACCGCTACACCACCGTGATCACTGCTAGAGGAGCGCGCTAGCTACCTTATGAAGATGTACCCAGCGTGTATGCATTGTGGAACGTCTTGTTCACATTTCGTACCTTGTTTTCCAGGGAAAACTAAATAAATGCCGTCTCAGGTTGTTCATCAAACTAAAGATTCAAAAATATATGTATTCAAATTGAGTTGTTTTAAGCGTGGGCCCTACTCTTGTTCATATTTAAATTGACCAAAGAGTATCATCCCATATATCTAAATGGTATGAATTAAATTGACGGAAAGTGATTAGGAGCTCAGGTTGGATTTGCATTTATTATTTTTTTTTACCAGTCACACACGGGCAGACGGACAGACATAAAGTAATCGCTAATTTAAGCCTCTCTCCCTACTTTGATATAGGCCTACACCAAATATTCCATATCGGCAATTTTTTTTTTTGTATAACCTAAAACAAAAAACGGATATAGTTTATCAATTATGATCATCTGACATTTTCAAAACATTTTATTTTTATTTTTTGGGTTTAATAGTAATTACAGAGAAATTAATTACGTATATCCCGGACATATCCCTGCTCATAAATTTTGGTTTGAAGGATGATTTTTATTTCTATTAGGCCCTACTTGGAAAAAAATTGTCGTTAATAATCTTGCACTATATAATTTATTTCTTCCACCTATTCGTACCGGGGAAGAAAAAATCGTAAGTGCAATTTTCAAGTATGTCAGTTTGTAGACAAGAGTAAGTGTTACAAATAGAAAAAAATCTGCCTTTCAACAAAAAAAATTACTAGCTGGAATAATTATGTCTGAGATAAACGTGTCATAAATTTTTACTATAATCGTCTATACTGGGCGTACTGCTCAACCCAAAAAAATAACAAAAAGTTTTGGCAATGTCATAATATGATCATATCATTGATAAAATAAATTTAGGAAAATTTTAAATATAAATTAGTCCGATTTATTTGCTGTAGTTCTACAAACATAAAATATGACATATTATTTATTTATAATGAATTTTTTCTATTAAAGAGATTTTTTTTGTTTTCTTCCATCTGCGTCAAAGTATGTGAAATTCGCACTACGAAACGGCAAGTGCAAAGGGATATTATAGATACGTGACAGCATTATCGACAGCGGATTAATTTCGCATATTGCAATGAAATTAATTACCGTATTTAAACATTTTTTTAAATTAATTTAAAAATTATGTAGATTGAATGCAATAATCAAAATATTATTTTGGAAACCCTACGTGGAGTATTCGGTATCGGGAAAGATGTATCATAATATATTATAACATTATGTTAATTTTTTTGACTATTTTATCCTTTGTTTTCAAATTACATTAAGTTATTTTGATTAGTTTTAATGAAGGGGAAACAGGCATTCTTGCTATGGGGCTTGCTCTCTTGATTCTCTTCAACTTGTTAAATGTACTTTGTAGCTTGATTTGTTGAAATAAATAAAAATAATTATCATAATATTAATATTATCAAATAATAAGTTTAAATGATACTAAATGATATACCTTGAATGTGAGAGCGTCAATATTCCTCACATCGACGAAGAAGAGCGAGAATGATTAGCAAAACATGATGAAATTGACAATTAAATTATTCCTTTAAATCCATCTTCTAATGTGTTCTATACTCTCATTAGATACCCGTCGGTTGTGTGCTTATGGGGCCATAGGAGGGCCGCCTACTGTTCGCCACCTGTCGGTTGAGTGCTTATGGGCCATAGGAGGGCCGCCTACTGTTCGCCCCCCTGTCGGTTGTGTGCTTATGGGCCATAGGCGGCCCATCAACGCAAAAAATTTTCCATACTTTGCCGCTGATGGCCCATAAGCGCACTCATTTTCTGTGCTACTTGGGAGGGTATTCGACGTACCACGGATATATAAAAGCACGGTACTACTGGAAACTCTCAGGAAGGACGTGGAGAAGTATGTACAGGAATGCGATGCATGTGCGCGACGGAAAAACCCGGGGAAACGGAAGGTTATACCGCTAGGTATGCACGAGGAAACAAGCAGACCTTGGGATATGGTGGCGCTTGATATCGTCGGACCCTACCTGAGACTTACCTTGGAAAAAAGTACATGCTCACGTTCATAGATCATCACACAAGATACTGCGAGGATTCCTATTAAGCCACGCGAACGATAGCACGTGCGTTTTGGGAATATCATTACACGGCATGGGACACCCCGTCGGTTGTTAACCGATCAAGGGCCCACAGTTTTGTCACCCCAATGAAAAAAACCTGCTGGTTACTGGGCATTGGACCTTCAAAAAACAGCCTCCATCCCGAATCAAATGGTTGTTTAGAAGATTACATGCTACTATAGGAGATTGATAGCCCAGTACGCTGTAAAGACCAAAAAAATGGGATAGTTCGTACCCTTTTGATGGGCCCATAGGGCTCAAAAACGACGTAACCGGGTTTTTCTCCTTACTATCTCTACACGGGCGGAAATGTCATTGCCTTTCAATGATAATATAGCTCCTAAGCTAGTAGACATGAATCCCCCGCAGCAGCAAGCGCTCCTGACCGACTAAAACGACGCATAACGCAATTGTTGCAGACAGAAACAAAAAAAAGGCAACGCAAACGCGGAAAAAGTTATTATGATCGCAAAGCGAAGCCTCAATCGTATGGCGTAGGGATTTCGTGTTCTGCGTAACACCGCAGTCAACCTGGAGTAATGTAAGAAACTGTCCTATCGTTGGAATGGCCCGTATGAAGATTTTAGAAAAGATCACGAAGAACAACTACAAGTTGGAGCTCAATAAAGGAAAGAAACAGGTTGTACAACGCGAATAGAATAAAAACTGTAAGGGGAGTTAATGTTCCCAAAACCAGAGGACGGCCAAAGACGTGGAAACGCAAGTGGCAAATAACCAAGATTGCCGCGGATACTACAACCACAAAACGGACCGAGAGTAGGCCACGTAATCGAGGATGAACCGGAGGAAGAACCGATACGTCATGGCTGATGAGTCCTCGCATCTAAAAGGCGGAGGGGACGTCCCTCGGAAATTGAACGTCACAACCCCCAGTCGTGGTTGAAACAAAGTAAAAGACCACGGTGGACGGCCCCGAAAAATAATAGCCCTGTTCCGGAATGCGAGAATGGGGACTGGGGTGGCGGTCAGGCTGATGCCAATGCCGCTCAAAAACGTACAATCACTGACCTCCAGGAGCCATCGACAGCTCACATGAAAGCGATACCGACAGCTGCACCCGTGCTTGACGTCGAGCAGCAACTCAACAGCAGCTCAGCAAGCTTTCAACCAGCGGCTCGGAAAGTGGCTCAAGTGAAGACTTGATTGAAGAAGAACAGTTCTGTCGAAGACGAAGCCCGCCCGAGCGATGAGGGCAGTCCAGCGATGAAGGAAGTAACCTGACGATGACTCGGCAAACACAAGGAACCTGAAAAACAGAAATTGAAAATAACGTCTGAAGAAGATATTATCAATGATAACACCCATAATAAATAGAGCACCTCTTTCGACAGAAGAACAACTCATTGTATGGGACACCTCAGGGAATTACTAAGCTGAGGAAAACGTCGTGATTGAAAATCCGAACCGGAACAGAGCGTCGACGTTGAAATTATGCCTGAACAACAACCCGAAATAGGATTCAGTCGACTTCCGCGTCAGATATTAGAAGCACAATCAGAAATTATTAACGATGATGGAAGTGTTTTCAGGATAATAACCCGGAACAGGTTACCGCATCCAGCCACAGCCTATCCACCAGTTTCAACAGAACCCAAAAACACCCTATGGTTTACGCCCGAGAAAAAAACAGTAAACCTAATATGTACAAATATTATGGGAAAATTTACTTTAGAAAAGCAATAAACTGATGAGAGTACCCGTAATAATAAAAATCAATGTATCGCTGCATTGTGAGTAATTCGAGTTTACCTGTGGCGGAACCCACCACGGCAAAACAAAACCAATAATGTAATATTTAACTATGAATTAAATTGCTAGGCTGTATTCACAGCACAGCATAAATAAAATTTAAATTAATTACGGCGGTACAACTACAATTTAAACTACGGATAAGGGTTGTGGCATAAGAAGTAGCAGTGGTTACCAAATATTAGATAATGATAAGGGGGGGGGGGGGAAGGAGATGGAGCAACTCAACCGCGGACAACCGGCAAAGTAGCGGTCTGACTATCATTTCGATGCTTACGCCTGCACTTGTCCGTAGTAGGTAGTTAAAGGAAAACAAGCACAGTGACCGACAACTGGTAATGTTCAGACGGACTGCTTGTCGCACATCGTAGTATGCGAAGAACCGCAGCTCCAACCGAGGGATGGTATTCCTTCGGCAAGGCGACGTATTGATGACCGGATATTATTGGACAATAACTTCTGGACATCGATCTTTCCAGCTACGGTGAACATAACGCGAGACTTAACGGCTGAACCTACAGTGGACGACGCAAGGAATACCTCGAAAGAGTGGAAGCAGAACGAACGATGCCGACACTCGACCAGGTACTGCAGCAACAACATTACCCAGGCACAAAGAGCAGCGACTAGGAAGCAGCATTTGCTCGCGTGGTAAAAACAGAACTTGCAAGTGTAGACGTAGAACTGAGGAGGTCGAGTACGAGCTAAATTCTTTCAATAGTTTTTACCGGATGCAACGCGCGATCTGAAGATCCTTATGGCTGTAGGGGGTAAGCTTTACGGTATCTTTTTGGCACTGCACTATCGATGACGTCCTGAGTTTAAATTACTAAGTAGAATCTGTCATTGGTAAAGCAAAAGGGTATTATCAAGTATTGCAAGATCAACTTCACTGTTATGCAAAACATGGATGAGCAGATTACATTATTCTAAGGCATTAATAATGTTGCCACTACTCTGAAGGAAAGTGTAACTTCTTGGCCTGGGCAGAGGCTAAGGAACTGCACCAAGAAGGTCCACCAAGTAAACATTATTTTAGTTTCATTAGCAAGTCACCACCACTGCTATACAGCTAGAAGTAGTCTTAATCCACCTTAAGGAAAAAACTTATGCGAGGTACAGGCGGGCACTGGACTAGATGTGACAGCTCTAGGGACTTCTAAGTTTCCATTTTCCTTAACCCTGGTAATTTGTCAACATCCTGCAAAGTAATTGTCCTACCTTTACCGAGTGATGTGCAACGTAACAGGTACATCTTTAGAGCAGGTTTATGCTTATATTATGACATTGCCACGGTAAAGGCTATTTCACGACCAAAGTTGTTAGTTATCCATAAAACTTCCTATCAAAGCGGCAAGACCGTCCATTCGCAGTATATCAAGTAAAATCATTTGCCTTATTAAGATACTAATTAGGACTTTGGGAGTAACAATTGAAAACATTAAGAATATTCTAGCTATCTCGATGGACCGGCAAACTGTATGTATTAATCCTTTTGTCCGAGTTCCTAACCTGTCACAAGAGCAGCGGCCCACGTTATCTGTCAGCGACCTTGCCCTGTACACTTACCGTGTAGAACGTTGTGAGACAGCTATTTTCTGGGGCTGGGGAAAAAGCGGCAACGGAGGACTTTGCGACAAAGAGTTCTCCCCTTTGGATTCAAACCCCATGGTACGAACTCACACGGACAAGACTGCATGGATCTATAGTGTTTCTCAGGCCGACGAAACTGTGGAGAAGATGTCGGCGGTCAGCAGCCGGTACCCCAGGACGTACGCAGATGGTCACTGGAACAAAGGCGTGTTGAGAATGTCACACTGATTGCTATTACTATGCTATGATTTTAAATTGCTTCCTTTCAGTAATGAAAAACCCTGTGGCATTTAACTTTTGACTTGTGTTTACACCGCCCCGATATTCCCCCGTTATATAAGAATCAGAATATGAACACATCAACAGTGAGAACATTGACAGCCCATGCGGACTGAAAAACTTTTGTTTTGGACAGTCAGTTCAACAAATGCGGGGAAGCGAAGTTAAAATAAGCGCCCTACTGAACCGTATTGACCACATTAACAAATGCTAATTAGGGGGGGGGGGGGCCACAAAAACTCCATCATACAATTGCATTGGCGTCTATCTAATTATTGTCCCATTTCCACCCTAGCGCTGATATTTACCGGTTGAAGAGGAGGCAGTAGTCCATCCGCGATCAGCGTCAGGCCGACGTTCGACTCTGAGTCATCGAAATGGGGCGAACGTCACACCCCATCGGTCAGAAGTCAGAGGACGAGGACTTCGATTCGAACGTGTGGAAGGTGCTACAGGCATGTCGCCAGTCTGTCCGATGCCGTGGCCACAGGACGGTCGCGACATTCATTTTACGCAGCATTTACTACAGCCGCCAGTCAGGCTAAGTTGACTAGCGCATTTCCTGTAGGAAAACCACCCATCAGAATGACAATAATTAAATTACGCGAGACTAAGGTGAATGGAAATAGTGAACCAACAACAGCTTATTCTTAACTAAAATAACATGGTAAGTGCCCGAAATTGAAAATTAAAATCACTACGGTACTAGATAAATAAATCTTTAAATTGTCCAAATCACAGGGGCTAGAATCGAAGATTTCAAATTTTAAAATGTAATTCCAAACAAGAAAAATCCTAGAGTTGCTCGGACACATAACAATATCACCCATAGGGTCTAGGTAAACTATACGGCACAATCAAGTTTCTAAGTAATGGCAAACTGAACACCATGCTGTAAACTTTTTGACAATAAAATAAATACTGTGGGCCATAAAAGAATAATAATAAATTGTAAAGCAGCCATGTAGCCTAATACAAAAATAATTGAGTAAAAAATATCTACAGCAAAAATTATTTAAAATAAAATAGGCTAGGCCCCTAAGAAACATGGGTAGGCTAAGGCTAAGCCTACAGTCTTGAATATGTTGAGTGCGTCCGTTACCTGCTGGACGTACTGCCAGCTTTACTGTAACCGTTCCGTTAACTGCTGTCAGCAGTGTCCTAGCTCTCCGTAAAATTGTGGCCCAGCGCCTTCAGTAACTGACGTGCTGGAGGTTTTTTCGCTCAGTATCGCCAGTAACTAGCAAGTTCTGGCGGCGTTGAAATTTCAGTTGCCTTCAAAAGTTTAACAAATTGCTTTATTTTCAGAAAAAATGAAATAAACATATTGTATTGACTGGAAAATGACAATAATAATTCTGGATGAGCTAAGGATTTATTTTGCTAGCTTACACCCTTTTTAATTCATAGCTTGCAATTATGTGTCCGATGACTTTTAGGCCTAGGCCTAGGCTAGATGACGGCTTTAAATATTCCGCCAAGAGAATATTTATTTGTTAAATCCATAACCGAGGATAAATCGTGAAATCTTGTCATTCTCTTCAAGTTTTCCATAAATAATTCATATCTGTTTCAAATTGACTGGCAGAGATTTTTTTCCTGACAGCTGCAGTGTTTGTACTGGATGCTTTTTACTGGGAACCATTCCGTTTTCTAGGCTACTGACCGCGCAGGCTAGCACTGTTGTTTTACTGTGCTCCCAGTAGAGCCAGCATTTTCGGAAACGCACTCGTCGTGGGTAGGAGGTAGAAATATTTGTAGTACTCTGAGGAGGATCCTACAGGTAAAGTTAGCTAACACTAATGCCTGACAATTAAGCAAAAAAAATAATATAAATCGAATATTTGAAATCGATATTGAAAATCATAATTGAAATCGATAATTCGAAATCGTAGTTGAAAATCAATAATTGAAAACCAATCATATATCACCAATCAATTATCCTAAATCAAAGACCGATTGGTCTAAGTGATCCGAACTAGTTGTCTAAGCTAGTCTAGGACTAGCCCCAACTAAATCCAAGATCACAGAACATAACTGTGTAGTCAAGCATTATTGCATAAGATATAGCTAGCACAGGGCTAAGCCCAAATAATTTTAGCCTGTAGTGAAACGGTAGGCTAGAATTAATTTTTTTAGCATAGGCCTACATACATTACTAGCCCTAAGTGGCTGTTGAAGGAACCACAATTCATTTGTAAAATAATTATGCAGAAATGGTTTAAACTTAAATAATAATCAAAAATATAGCTACTGATTACATTCAAGTAGGCCTAGGCCCTACTATCTAGCTCTCGTAGCACCTACATTGATCATAATCACATTCAAGCCTATGTCACATAACTGCTTAGACTCGACCTTACACTCGAGCTGGGGAACTGATTTATGTCATCCCAAAATTATCAACCAGCAAAATATAAAATATAAAACTAATACGTTGTAAGTTGTAGGCCTACTTACCCCTTGCTGGAGGTAGTTAATCCAAATGTAGTGGTGTAAAGCCTAGCACTGGAACACTGTACCACTCCAAGCTGCTATGCAAGCTAGCCTGTGCCACGCGATGCTTATGAATGGAGAGAATATTTTTTACTAAATGGTAAACACTTTGTATACTACCAAAGTGGGGTTATAATTACGTAAACAATAAAAAATTTCGTAGGCTTGAACCCCACACCTAGTCGATATAAGCCCGCGCACTGAATTTAGCACCACCCTAAATGAGTGCCTCATTCAAAAGTCGGTTCCGTTTTAGTCACACAGTTAACCAGTCCTACTCTGTTGAGATTTGAATTTGTTCTGGAAGCCCACACAATTTCAGGTGCACGGTAGGGACCCCGTTGCATGTAACCCGTTACAAACAAATCTGCAGAAGCCTAGTTGCGCTAACCATGCATAGATAACCACACCAAGGAGATCAACACGAATTTTATCTACATCCTCTTGAAGCCAAGTGTAGCTTCTAAGAGAGGAACATTTTTAGGCATGGGCTGTCTAGACATCTATAGTCTGACCCTGCACAATGGTTCCCTAGCTGTAACGAGTTAAACACTGCAGGTAAGAAGGTTGTTTTTAACTCGATCTAGATCAGCTGGTTGGACACACACTGACTTTGTCAATTCCAACTGTTCACGGCAAATTTGCGCCCGGTGACTTTTCCCACAAATCGGAAGGCCGTGGCTGAGTATTTGTGCAGGTTGGCGACATAGGTTTGCTTTGGGTTTACCTAGTGTATTGTAGACCTTTGTGTAGTTGTAGTGTTTTTTACACCTTTTTAATAACTCCAATAACTAGGCGGGGAAGGTTTTTGTACAACAGCTTTATTTAACGCCATCATGATCAGAGAGTGAACTAGTTCAGAGCCTTCTAAAGATACATACATGTTGATACAGATGTAAGCCTAAGGTGGCGTGCAATTTAGGCGGTGATTACATCACTACATCTCACCTTTTCTTTTTTTTTTTATAAGAAGATTCTTAGATCTCTTAGTTTCTTATGAGAATAACAAAATAGAGAATGGGGGAGGTAACTCAACTTTAAACCTTTCTAACTTATTTTTTCTAACAATGTCAAAGAACGTACCTACTTGTTTTTAAGATAATGCAAGAATTAATAATCTAATTTTAAACATAGAGTACTCAACTTAATTAAGGTAATGTAAGGAATATTAAAACAATTTAAATATACGTCAACTTAATTAAGGTAGGAAATGCAAGATTATAATAAATCTAAATTTAATGTGAAGAACAGAATAGCTCATAGGTTCAATCTTCTGTGTTGGCTTTGACCCTCCTGCCGGAACGGTGGTCTTTTCGGTTCTGCTTCCAACTTTCCGTCTGGGGCCGGGGCCCAAACTCTTTCTCGGAGACACGGGCTGCTCGGGTGGCTCACCTGTACTCCAAGGTCCATTTGGTAGGTCCAGTTGTACTGTCAACTGACTGTCTAGAAAACAGCACTGGAGGTTGGTAAGAACTAGGAATGGATAAGGAAATTGTCCTGAGATTGCTGTAAGGAGGAATGAATGGATATGGCATTGCTCTGGCTGTGGATTTTTGCCTGTTGGATTAGGTTGAACCGTTTCGTCGAATAACTCCTTCCTGCAGATTTCCAGGAGGTAGATCGAGGTTCATTCTGTCTTTTTGATGATTTCCCATAATCTTTTTAGTCTGTTATCCACACTTCTTCTCCGTGTTGTAGTTTTCAGGAAGCTCTCTGCTTTATGCCGTAGAGTCATGATTTTTCTTTTGGTCTCTCTTTCAGCTCCCTATCTTTCTCCGAAAACTTCTTTAAGTCCGGCCATTTTGGCTACCAGAGGATGATGTATGTGTTTGGGGGATGTTTTGTTCTTATTTCCGACGCGAAACGTAGTTCGGATGGACTGTATCCGACTCTAGCGGTGATGTGCGATAGCAAGTAAGGCCAAGTTAGGATCGCTCTACCTGCTCTTCTGCAGAATCTTTTTCACGCTTTACACTGGCTTCGGCGAACCCGTTTTTGCTTTTTGCGTATCTGTTGGGGCTGCTTGTTGTCCAGTGGGTAAAATCCATATTGTTTTTCCAAATTCTCGGAATTTCCTTTACAATCAAATTGCTTCCTATTATCTGCACGGAGGATCTTGGGGTATAACCAATCGTGCAAATACTCCCTTTAATCTTATTTATGATGTGCATTGAAGTCATGTTCTGAAGTAAGACCACCTCCGGATATCGTGAGAAATAGTCTTCTACTGGAGGTAGTTACGTCCTCAATAGTGAGAATATCGCCTCCAACACACATCCCCGGTCCTTCAAGGTAAACAACTGTACTGATCAGGGTTCCACATGGTTGCTTCTGTGTTCAATCACAGGTCTTGCACTTAGATAATCAGTGGTCTGAAGGTCTTCATTTATGGTTGGCCACCATACAGACTCCCTCCTCTGCACGACTTTTGACACTCACCAAATGTCCCGCATGTAGTCTTGTTAGAATCTCTTTGGCGCATGCTGACTGAATTATTAATCGATTTCCTTTCAAGATTAGGTCCATCCGCAATCACTAATTCATCCTTGTATTTGCGTAACTGCGAAAATTGAGGATTCTTTCTTTGCCTTGGTTCGCCAATTATCATTATGAAACCTTTTCAAGGGTTCACCGTATTGTCTTCTTCTTGCTGCACTCTAATCTCTTCGATTCTTCGAGTCTGTACAGCAAGCTACTATGATGCTGTGAACAAGGCTTACGACTGCTTCTTCTAGAAAACTTTGTCTTCGGTTGTTCATTATACCACGTATCGGTTCGCTGGAGAGAGCATTGCGGCAGTGTACATTTCTTTGCCTGGTATATACTTGATGTCGTCTCGAACCTAAGCAATTCGCATTCTGAGCCTTTGAAGTCTAGGAGTCATTTCTGCTATTGCTTGAGATCCAAATAGCGTGATGAGAGGTCCATGATCCGTGTTTTAGTTGGAACTTCATCCCGATGATGTGACTCGTAGAAACTTCACCAAGCTATGTGATGCCGAGTGCTTCTTTTCTATTTGGGGCCCATCTTCCCCTCTGTAAGAGTCAAACTCTGTGACGCGTACATGACTGGCCGCCACGAATCATTCTCTTTTTGCTCAAGAACGGCACCTAATCCATATGAATGAGGCATCAGATGGGTAACACGAGTTTCTCTATTCGGGTTGTACTTTGCCAGTGTTGGTGTATTGTATCCAACTCTTTCAACTGCTGGAACGCATGTTTTTCTTGTTGAGGTCCCCAAATCCCATCGTTCCTTCTTGCTCAATAGATCTCGCAATGGTTTGGGTTAATTCCGGCTACGTTTGGAAAAACTTCACAGAAAGTTTGAATTGTGCCTAGGAATCGGCGAGTTCTCTCGTTTTCTTCCCGATTCTTCATGGCTTTTATAGCTCCACTTTGGATGGATCCTGATTTAATGCCATCTTTACTGATTATATGTCAAAACTAAGAATTGACACTAGGAACATTAAATTGGCATTTACTTTATTTAGAGTTATGTTTTTTCTCTTCTAGTCGCGTCATGAACAGCATCTAGGTTTTCGTCGTGCTCTTTCTGTGTGCACCATAGACCACAAATGTCCATCTATGGTGGTTCCACACACCTTTAAGACCTTCTAGTACCTGCGTTATCTTCTTTTGATAGTGCTCAGGGCCCCTGAGCAAAATACCAAAGGCATTCGATTGAGAAATACTTCCTTGCGGTGATATGAAGGTGGTCAGTCTTTGCCGCTCTTCCTTTAGAGGAACGCTGATAGAATCCCTTACTTGCGTCAAGTTTCGAAATAGTATTTGGCGTCTTCGATTTGCGCTAGCGTTTTCTTCTTCTTCATAGTTGGCAGTGTTAATGTCGTTCACGGCGAATGCTTTTATTTATTCGGTGTAATCGACACCAATATGCCGCACGACCTTATCGGTTTGGTAACCACAACTATGGGGCGCACCATCAGTAGGTTCTTCGACTTGGGTAATTATACCATCCTGGAACCATTTTCTCTAGTTCTCTTGATTGGCCTCGACGTGGTAGAGCAATCCGCCTAGGAGCTCTACGGCATATGGCACTGGCATCCTCTCGGAGGCGCGATTGAAAATTTCATGTTTCATTTTCCCCACCCCGTTCAGTAACTTAGGGTATTTTCCGGGGATTTTGGTTTTAGACTCTGGCTGTCTCCGCTGCTGGTTGGCGGTTTGACAGACTTTGTACTAAGGTAAGTAATCCTAGAGCTTGAATGGCTGGTCGCCCTAATAGTTGTTCTGCACGCTTTTCACAGATAAACATAGCCTGAGTGGAGGACTGCTTCTTCCACCTGAGGTCCCCCCGTCGTATTTTTTCCGATTCCTTGCAAATGGTTTACGTCCAGGTCCAAAAGTGCTTAGCGTAGGCCTAAGTTAGTTATCCTCATTTTGTTCGAATAATTTTTTTTGTGGGAATAACTGTCACGTCGGCACCCGTATCCAATTGAATTGTACTCTTATGCCCTGAACATTCATAACGACAAGCCATGGGTTAGAATTCTCTAATCAAACTTTCCAAATGAAGCGTCATCGGAATTATCTTGGCCTACTACCTCCTGCACATGCTTTGATCGACAGACTTGTGCCCAGTGTCTCTTTCTTGCCACATTTGGTGACAAGTGGCAATCCTTTGCTTGGACATACGTCGAAAGAATGCAGTGGGGATTTTAAACCGACAACCTCTCACATCTGTCCATACTGCTGCTGGCCTTGACTAAACTTAGTTTTAGGCCTAGGCCAGGATCTTTTGACTCTTGTTACTAGACGTATTCCAGGTCTACTTTGTTTTATTCTTAACCGGGTTTTCACCGCTGCGAATTTGTTTCATTCGTGGTGGTCGCACTACACGATTGTTGTCCTCGTACTGACTCCCGCCTGCGGGTTTGCCCTATTCGACTACTTTTTCTAGTGTAAGATTTGGATCCATTTGGAGGCTCTCACTAAGTCTGCATCACGCATGCCCAACAACTATGCGGTCTCTAATGAACTCATTCCCTGAGTTCATTGAACCACAGGGCTGGACATTGTGTAAGTCTGTGACACACACTCATAGGCTCACCCTCAGCCTGAACTCCCTCGCCTATAGATGTTCCACCCTTATCATTATTAACGTTTTCTTAGGTTTCAAATGCTATTAAGGAACACTGGGCTTTCACAATGGCATATTTTTTTAGGTTCATCTGTTGAAAGTTGAAGCTAGCCATAATATCATCTGCATCTTCGCCATTGTGTAATAAACATATCTAACACTGTTCTTCCTCTGTTTTGAGATGGAGGCTAGAAGCTTTTCTAACCTCTCCCATCTCTGTGACCATTTTAGCCAAGTGGATGGCTGTGCAAATCAAAGGAAGCGGGTGGACTGACCTGGTATTTTTTCTAGGCCTAGTTGATGCCGCTGGCTGCAAGTTTAGTAACTTCTCCTCCTGGCATTATGAATTTGTTTTACCTTGAATGTTTGATAGTAGTATTTTAGTAGGCCTACTCACACTTTTCAAGTACTTCTGACTACCATGTAGTGGTTTTTTACACCTTTATAACTCCAATAACTAGGCGGGGAAGTTTTTGTTTACACAGCTTTATTTCGCCATCAATGATCAGAGAGTGAACCTAGTCAGAGCCTTCTAAAGATACATACATGTTGATACAATGTAAGCCTACGGTGGCGTGCCTTTAGGCGGTGATTACAAATCACTACAGTAGTGTAGGTGTAGGCCTTGAACTCAATTACACTACACTTTACCCAGGATAACCAAACGTTTTGTTAAGTACAACTCTACACTAGATCGCTCACATCGAACTGTCAACTAAAAAAACATAATAAACAACAAACAGTACTGTTGAAGGCACTAAATGATTCAAAATGATAGAAAAACTGTGTAACTATCTGAACGATGAAAAGCTATTTGGAACATAAACTTCAAATATAGTGGCTTATCCTAATTGAGGTTAGAGTACCCTACGCAATTTGCCCTCATCACAAAACATAGTGCCACAAGAAATACTTCGAATCAGTTTCTAAATACGTAATTTAGACTATTAATTGATTTTAGGAGTGATATCGATTGTCAATGAAAGAATGTGTCATTCATCATGTTTTATCTTGTTTCTCTTCAAATGTGCGCCTAAATTTTTAACAACTACACCCTCACGACCTCCTAGAGCTCGTGTAGAAATTCTACACTTTTATTCACTACACGAAGTCAACCAAATGCTACACTTTACAACTACACTTAATAGAAACGCTTTTAGACATTTTGAGGCCTGCACTATGTAAAGTGTAAGTTCGTGTAGCAAACTCAAACAAACTAATTGCAGTTAACCCGCAATCCCGGCGGATAGTAGTTCAAATGCATGGGGCACGCAATAGATTTTCGAAATTGGTTGTTTGGTAATAAATAAAAATTTATAACAATTTATAAAAATAACAAAACTTCAGATTTAGCTAAAATTAGCAAACAGAGTAGGCGCGCGCGTTGTTATTTGAAACTCAGTAATCTATACTGAAATTAACTGTAAAACTTGTGCTTATTGGATATAAATCCAATACAGGGAACTCA
This sequence comes from Sweltsa coloradensis, assembly GCA_024449915.1. Classification (NCBI taxonomy): domain Eukaryota; kingdom Metazoa; phylum Arthropoda; class Insecta; order Plecoptera; family Chloroperlidae; genus Sweltsa; species Sweltsa coloradensis. The sequence goes on along the minus strand of JAMZAV010012288.1, from coordinate 1,821 downwards.
TTTGGTATAGAATTAAGATATAATATTGATTCAAGAATACAGCTCTTTAATGTTTCTTGCTACCAGTCATAAGTAATAAAAATGAATTTATTACTCTGAACTGATGAATAATTATGCCACTAATTTTTCAAATGTAAAAGAAAGAATATTTCAAATATAACGTTTCTTTTCAATTGGGGGAAGCTGTGATGTGGTTTGGAATCAATCAATAATCGATTGATTGATTTCCATCAATAATCAATAATAATCAATAATCGATTGATTGATTAAAATCGATAATCGATTGATTGATTACAATCGATAATCGATTGATTGATTATAGTACACGTATTGATTAGCACTCAATACAGTGGCCTAATCATTCATCAGTTATGGGATGTACTGTATATGTTCAGCATCAATATGTATTGGTTTTGGCAAGGCCTATAAAATACAAAATATAGTACCTGTCCAAGGACAAAAGCATTTCTAATGTTAAAATGTACCTAGTCTTAAAGTGTGCATCTCAGTGAAGCTCACAGCTCTGTTATCTTGAGAAGCCCGTAGTCAGCAGTCTGACGACAAAACAGACGAGGCTAGAGGTGCCAATTTAATGCATTAGCCTCTAGTCCAGGTCACCACTATGGACAATAGTGATGGCCAATATAACTAATCCCAGCCATTGATGCAAGGACATGACCATATATGGAAGTGAGCAGGAGAATAACTCCTGATCACCTCCCCTCATTGTCAACCATCTTGATCTCTCTCTTAATCTGAATTCCATCGAGTACAGAGGTGATAAGCAGGAGCTGGAAATGTTAGGGCTTGTGTTTTGTAAGTAACTTAGTTATTTTATAATAAAACTGTTTATTGAGAATCAGTGTTACATGATTCTAAAGTAACCCTCATTTCCATTCAACGTCCTTCTACATCACAGTCAGGCAAGAAGCTTCCACAAAAGGTGTTAGAAATCAATTGGTTGATTTGATTGATTATTGATCTACAAATCAATTAAGTGAATTCGCGACACAACAACTAGTTAGCTTGAATGAAACATATTTTTGAGTTAAGCGGTTAAATACCCCTTTAAATGAATTTTTGAGAGAGTATATAAATTTGTATGTATAGGCCTAGTCATGTGATAGCAATTTTTTTTGTTAAGAACTAGTACAGTGCGTATTTTGTGATTTATTTTGTAGGGTTCCATTTTATTTTGAACAGGTTTTATGATAATCTAGCTATTGCCTTATGTGTAATGGTTGTATTCATTGAGTCTCATAACATATTATGTTACTAGTTGGCGTAGTATATAATGTTTCTAATTCAAATTTAGCTGTTATTTTGGCGGGAAAAGTGGACAAAATAGCATCCGCGGCTTCGAGCGTACAATCAATGTTTTTAAATGTACGTTTTTCAATGCTTCTATTTTTTTTAAGCAGACACATAGTTGACTCTATTGCTGGATAAGTTTTAGATAATTCTAAATATTTCGTCTGAAGAATGAGATTGAAATATTGCAAAACGGTTTAAAAATGCATTTCAGAGTCTATTTATTTGTAAAACAGACGATATAAAATTAAAATTGTTGGTCTTTGCCTTGAATTACGTTATGGATAGTAAAAAGTATTTTTTTTTTAGAAATCAATCCAGAAATAAAAAAATCCATCCCAGCGGGATATCGAACTCCGGTCTCCCCATTGCCGGTCGAGTGCTTTACCCCGAAGCTACCGGGACGGTTACTCCATAACATCTGGATTGTTGGTGCATTCTAGATCTTCAAATAAAAGTAGTGTTAAAAACAAGTGTGCAGTTTATCAGGGATAGCTTCCAGCTATTCTT
>JAMZAV010012287.1:0-15842 GCA_024449915.1 Sweltsa coloradensis | reverse complement strand
CCCAAAAACCCCAAAAACTCCCCGCCACATAAGGGTATGCCCACATACGCCACATAAGCCATACCACATAACGCCACATAACGGCATAACCACATAACGCCACATAACGCCACATAACGGCATAACCACATAACGCCACATAACGGCATAACCACATTACCACATAACGCCACATAAGGGCATAACCACCATGTCTTTATGTCGTTATGTCGTTATGTCGTTATGTCGCTATGTCGTTATGTCGTTATGTCGTTATGTCGTTATGTCGTTATGTCGTTATGTCGTTATGTCGTTATGTCGTTATGTCGTTATGTCGTTATGCCGTTATCTTGTTTTGTCGATATGTCGTTATGTCGTTATGCCGTTATGTCGTTATGTCGTTATGTCGTTATGTCGTTATGTCGTTATGTCGTTATGTCGTTATTTCGTTATGCCGTTATGTCGTTATGTCGTTTTGTCGTTATGTCGTTATGTCGTTATGCCGTTATGTCGTATTGTCGTTATATCGTTATGTCGTTATGGCGTTATGTCGTTATATCGTATGTCGATATGTCTTACGAACAAAACTAACAAATTAACAGTATAATTGGATGAGCGTAGCGAGCGAAGCGAAGATTCCATTTCACTACACTGGAGAAAAAAATCCGGAATGTTTTTTTTTCTTTCTTTCTTTCTTTCTTTCTTTTTTTTGTATTTTTGTGTGTTTGTTAACACGATTCCGGCTAAACCAATACTCCAATTGCCATGAAATTTTATGGAGGCCTTCGAAATCTCTGAACTTAGAACTGCCACGTTTTTGAGCGCAATCGGAAAATTATTTCTCATCAAAATCGCAATTTTACGATTTTTTTCGATTTTTAAACAATTTCTTCGACTTAGGCGCTTATAACAACAACATGCTTTATCCGATTTCAATTATTTTTTCACAGAACCTTAATGTTATAAATTTATATATTCGTGTGAAATTTGAGCGCAATCGAATAATTGTTTTTCATGAAAATAGAAAATTTGCGGATTTTTTATTTTTTAAACAATTTTTTGACTTATAACACCTCTACATGCTTTATCCTATTGTAATAATTTTTTCACAGAACCTTAATTATATAAATCTACATATATTCGAGTAAAATTTGAGCGCAATCAAATAATTATTTCTTATGAAAATCGCAATTTTTCAATTTTTTCCCTTTTTATTAATTATGATTAATTTTTTAAAAAAAGTTTATTTTAAATTTTATTTAATTTTATTTAAAAAAAATTTGAACTTAGTAAAAAATTTTTACAGAACAACAGAAAATCCGCATAACACATGGCAGCTCAATGCAGCAACGCTCATCCAACAACGCGGCGGGACTTAAGCGTTTTCCTAGTTAATAAATCAGACAATTCTAATTATTGGATGAGCGTAGCGAAGATTCCATTTCACTACACTGGAGAAAAAAATCCGGAATGTTTTTTTTTCTTTTTTTTTGTATTTTTGTGTGTTTGTTAACACGATTCCGGCTAAACCGATACTCCAATTGCGATGACAATTTTATTTAGGCCTTCGAAATTTCTGAACTTAGAACTGCCACGTTTTTGAGCGCAATCGGGAATTTTTTTTCTCATAAAAAACGCAATTTTACGATTTTTTTTTATTTTTAAAACATTTCTTCGACTTATAACACCTACATGCTTATTTTGATTGTAATGATTTTTTCACAGAACCTTTATTTTATGAATTAAGATATTCGTGTGAAATTTGAGCGTAATCGAAAAATTATTTCTCATGAAGATCGTAATTTTACGGGTTTTTTTCTTTTTTTAAACAATTCTTTGACTTATAACACCTACATGCTTTATCTGATTGTAATGATTTTTTTACAGAGCCTTAATTTTATGAACCTTATATATTGGTGTTAAATTTGAGCGCAATTGAATAATTATTTAATATGAAAATTGTAATTTTACGATTTTTTTCTTTTTAAAAAATTACGATTAATTCAAAAATTAAGGTAATTTTTTATTTAGTTTAATTTAATTAATAAAAAAAAAAAAGTTTTTTTTTTTTTTTAGTTAAAATAAATCTTCGACTAAGTAATGTTTTTTTTTTACAGAACAACAGAAAATCTGCGTAACACATGGCAGCTCAATGTACGCTCATCCAACAACGCGGCGGGACTTAAGCGTTTTCCTAGTATACAACACACTTCTTTCATCATAAGTGCTAAGAATATTTTGTTAACATTGTTAGTTCTCAATCAATTTTTCGTCTTTAAAAACATTTTCGTGATAATTTTATTTCAGGGAAACATCAGAGTTAAAACCATTTACATTTAAGATTATTAAAAAGGTAAATAACAACAATTTATGCAATGAACAGAAAATGGATTTATCTCTATTAAAGCGAAAATTATTTAATTGGATGGTTTCGAGACCATCAATAGAAGGATCGAGCGATTATTCGATAGATACGATCTACATATTGTCCACTCTGCCCGTGAAAGGTAGGTGGTGGGGGTAAAGCTGGTAGGAAATTTTTTCTATCTCGGATCAATTTTGGTTGACGTCGATTTGGTTGGATGAGCGTAGCGAGCGAAGCGAAGATTCCATTTCACTACACTGGAGAAAAAAATCCGGAATTTTTTTTTCTTTCTTTTTTTTGTGTGTTTGTCAGCACGATTCCGGCTAAACCGATACTCCAATTGCGATAAAATTTTGTGGAGGCCTTCGAAATCTCTGAACTTAGAACTGCCACGTTTTTTAGCGCAATCGAAAAAATATTTCTCATTAAAATCGCAATTTTACGATTTTTTTTTGAATTTTAAAACATTTCTTCAACTTATAACACCTACATGCTTTATCCGATTGTAATGATTTTTTCACAGAACCTTAATTTTATGAATTTATATATTCGTGTGAAATTTGAGCGCAATCGAATAGTTATTTCTTATAAAAATCGTAACTTCACGGTTTTTTTTTAATTACGATTAATTAAAAAAATTAAAAATTAAAGTTTATTTTTTATTTAATTTAAATTAATTTTTAAAAAAATCTTCAACTAAGTAATGATTTTTTCACAGAACAACAGAAAATCCACAACACATGGCAGCTCAATGCACCAATTACGCTCATCCAACAACGCGGCGGGACTTAAGCGTTTTCCTAGTTAGTTCATCCACACCGACAGTGTCGCTCGGGTGCTAAGCACTTAACTCGGATTCAGGAAGGCCCTGTATTGAATCCCGTAAAAACCGGCAATCCTGACTTCAGTTTTTTTTCGAGGTTTTCCTCAGTTGTGAATGCGAATGCAAGGTTAAACAGCTCTCGGTCACTCCTTTCCCAACTACCCTAAAAGCTAAAGAGGGCACTGTGCCTTACAATGGCCATCACGCTTGGCGAGAAAAATACAATATCAATAGTTTAATAGCATTAAGGCTGTGGTAGCTTTCGTACATTAATATCGACGACTTTTTTGTTTTGGCGGTACACATACCTTAAAAGTACCGAAAAATGAAAAACACGGTAAGAGGCAAGGTATTCAAGATACACCGATCAAAATACCTTATTGCGTAGTCAAAGGTGAGTCTATTTAGTAAAAATATCAGCCATCCAAACAGTATACTTTTGCAAAACTTAACCCCAAAAAATCGCTCAAAAAAGTAGCAATAGCGAAAACAACGTCAACCAAAAATATAAAAAATAAAATTTAATGTTTTCAAAAGACTGCTAAGCTGCTTATTAAGAGCCCGTTTTTTTTTTTTTACTTCTGTACAATGGTTTTGAAAAATCGGAAATTTTTCTACCTTCTATTTGCTTATTTATTTTAATGACATAGTAAATTCTAAGGTTGTTCCGAAAGAGCCAAATTGTTGATTCTGTTGGGTGGAATCGTGTCAATCATTTTGAATATTATATCATTATTGGATGAGCGAGCGAGCGTAGCGAGCGGAAGCGAAGACTTCAATTTCACTGACCCCCCAAAAAATTTAGCTCGGGTGTTTTTTTTTTTTTTTGTTTTTTTTGTTTTTTTTTTTTTTCCGTCTGTTTGTTCGCTCGATTCCGGGCAAACGGCATACGCGATCTTGATGAAAATTTGACCGGACCTTCGTTTTCTCTGAACTTAGAGGTGTATTGTTTTTGGGTACAATCGAAGAAATATTTCTCATAAATATCGTACTTTTACGATTTTTTTCGATTTTTAGTGCGATATTTTCGTGACATTTGGGCCGATTCTGACCAAACTGGTGGGGCTAGAACGTTCATATTTCACATGGACATTAAGATTATGGTGATGTAGTACCTTTTGAAAGAAAAAGTTGAAAAAGTTAGCTAGAATCTATAGAAATAAAGGTTTTAATATTAGTTTTTCAATTTTTAGTGCGATATTTCGTCACGTTTGGCTCGCTTCTTACCAAACGGGTAGGGCTACAACGTTCAGATTTCACATGGACATTAAGGTTATGGTGATGTAGTACCTTTTGAAAGAAAAAGTTGAAAAAATTAGTCAGAATCTACAGAAATAAAGGTTTTAATATGAGTTTTTTGAAGTTTATAATACCAATTAACAAATAACAATAGACGAAGACAACAATCACCTCCACAATGCATTCAAAAAGCACTTGCAAAGGAAAAGTGCAAACAAACGCACAAAACGCAAAAAAAAAAACGCTCATCCATCAACGCGGCGGGACTTTAGCGTTTTCCTAGTAGTAATATATATCATAATAATATCATTGTTCGCTCGTCGATGGTGTCGGTGCCTACAGGATTGTCTTGGTCTGCTTTAAATGTAATGTCCCCCACTAAAATTTACTTCTGTGACTGAGTGGGTAGACTCTAAATACGAATTTATTTTATTTATTTATAGAGTAATTTGTCAAGTGTTTTGATTAGCTCACCGTGAAAAGACAGTAAAAAAAATTGAATTTGATGTTTGAATGCGATAAATATTAATGTCAACAGGATGACACACATATTTGCTGTAAAACCTGCCAATTAAGAGGCAAATAATATTTCTTATTGTAACGTTATCTTTCCCTGGGACCTGATAATATGATAAGGAAGATAAAACCTCTCTCAACAGCTCAACCTTGATCAACAAATGCACAGTTGAGTCGATATCTTGTGACAGCTCGCAGCAACTGAAGCTATCGGTGCAGGTTAGTACATTTATATATTTATTTATTTTTTTATTTTATTTATTTATTTATTTGATTATTTATTTAACGTCTATCTATACTTCATGCTAGGTAGGCATACCTGAATATTAATAGGCTAAGCTCTCTTATTGTATGTTGTAGTAGGCATACGCAAGTGAAACTAAGATACCTGAGGATAATAAAACAATATAATAAACACACTTTTTTAGCTTTCAAAAGGTGATATTTTATTTTATTTTATATAATATTTGAACAATATTACTAAGCTACTCCGGCTTCTTCATCGCGTTCTCTGTTAATTTCTTCTGTTTATAGAAATTGAAACATTTTTATTTATAATTGTATTAAAAGCAGAGGTAAGTCATATCTTGGTTGTATTTGGGTGGTTATTTATTACAGTGGATTCTTTGATTTATTCTTTTAAAAATAATCGTGGTTTCATCCATTGTATTAAATGGTGTTCTTGACTTTCATAATGTTTAGCTAGCAATGCAATAGCTTATAATTTGTTATTTAGACTAATTTTGTGTTCTTGCGTTCGAATGTGCAATGGTATCTTTGATTCTCCGGAATAGGCGTCACCACAATCACAAGGAATGACAGGCGCCATTTTTAAATTTTGGCTCATTAAAAGGATTATTTGTTGTTTTCGAACGGCAAAAACAGATTGAGTTAAAATTTGAAACAGGACAGCCGTGACCAATGTACTGAGAACTGCTAACAAAATGAGCAAATTCCTTTCAGATTTAAAAATACAGTAAATAATAAATTAAAAAATAGGCTGAAACGTGTAAGATTTAATTTAACGATAATGGTTTTGTTCTTGAAGCAATCATATTTATCGGATAATTTTTTTAATGTCATGCTGTGATTGTTTGCAGTGACCAAATTGTACCGAATCTTGCACTTACAAGGTTACCAAAACTTCCGCTCGGAGATTGTGTAAACCTTTCAATCTTTAGCTTACTCGTATTTTGTACTGGCTATGTTTTCCATAGTACAGTGTATGCATTTCAAAACATGAACTTAAATTTTTAATACAATCCAGAAATAAAAAAATCAATCCCGACTGTTGTTTGAACGCGGGTGTTCCACATTCTGGGTATACAGGAGCCTTAGACAACTATAGACTAGGAGATATCGGGTTCTCAACACATGGCTCGCTCACTCGTCTTACAATGACTTTGGCGTTTTTATAGTAACGTATAATTACGTATAATTAAAAACTAAACAAAACTTATAGGATTTACCATAAGAATAAATTATATAGTCATTGGACATGAATGAGCCACGAGAGTGTTTTTTGCCACTTGAATATCACATGCAGCAGTTTCTTTCTGCGTTTAGTCGATTTATTTATTAGTTAGTTACAATGTCGGCCTAGATTATTTAATTTGTGCATTTCACTTTTTGAATCTTGTAACGGCCATAAGTATTAACTAAATGGGTGGGGGTGGATTGGCCGATTAATCAACAGTGACCGTTATAATTAATGTTTATGGCCGTTACAAGTTTCAGAAAGTAAAATGCCCATTTAAATTAATGTAGGCCGATATAGCAACTAACTAATAAATAAATCGACTACACGCAGAAAGAAAATGCTGCATGTGATATTCAAGTGGTAAAAAAGACTCTTATATGGGTCATTCATGTCAAAAGCTAATAATATCAATAGTTATGAAAATAATTTAGGTGTAGGCTTATAACGGCGTTAGCTAGGAATAGAATAAACGATAAAGAAAGAAAGAAAGAAAGACAAAAATAATTTTGCCGATCTTTTCGGGCTATAGCCTCTGCAGATACAGAGAAAGTATAGGCTGTACGGCTGTACCCAAGCAAGCGTTTCTGTCACCATAGCCTGTTACGCTTGTAATGGAAATACAAAATTCTTTCCCCCAACGATATGTTTTACACTGTGTGCATACTATACTAAATCATACTACTGCTGTGTGGGTACCCGAAATTAAGGGTAGGATCGGGTATTTAGGGGAGACCTGAACGTCAAAAAAGGTACCCGCATCATCGTATCTGTATCATATTTAGGGTGTAAACCTCATACCTATAAATTGCCCGGTAAGGATATGACCAACTGACAAAATAAGATAAAAAGTAGTGACAATTAATCGATGTTTTGCTGGAATTTAACCCTCTTGTAATAGAATGGGACGGATATGTATTAGGAAAACGCCAAAGTCGTTGTTAGACGAGTGATCGAGTCATGTGTTGAGTACCCGGGAACATTCCCTTTCTTCCCCCTATCTAAGGCCTCCCTAGCCTATCATAGGCCAGAGTGGCGCTTTATCGCCTTACAGTTGACGCGCCCTTATACCAACTAAACTTAAAAACCCTATCATTAATAACAATATAATTATCAAACTTAAAATACAAATGTTCCCGGGTACTCAACACATGACTCGCTCACTCGTTTAACAACGACTTTGGCGTTTTCCTAGTCTAGTTGGCTTAAGCGCTCTTATACCCAAAATGTGGGAGACCTGGGTTTAATCTCCTGGTCGGGAAAGATTTTGTAATTTCTGGATTGTATTTAAAAATTAAACATGTTTTGAAATGCATATAACGCTGTGTAGTCTTTTATCTGTGACAATACTATGGAAAACATAGCCAGTACGAAAAACGTGAAAATATTGCAAGGTTTACTCAATCTCCGAGACGAATTTAGGGGTAACTGGAGCGTGTAAGATTCGATACACCTTGGGCATTGCATTTCACAGCCAGGCAAAAAAAAATTGTAGTTAAAATAATTCATATTCATTCGCAGCCAATTTATCAATTTATTAATTCTTGTAGGTTCAAATCGCAATCGATCGAGCTGATTTTGTTAACAGTTCTCAGTAAACTCATACCGGCTGTCTGTTTAAAATTTCAGCGCAATCTGTTGAGCAATTCGGGTGATTTTTTATGTACACACAAACACACTGACTCACAGAATAAGCGCCGTTTGAGTCAAATGGAGATACTTAGTCGCTTCGCTCCCTCGTCTGAAAAAATATTATTAGTAGGCAGTGCATTTTGCTCTACACAAGTTATTAAAAATGTGTTTACAAACCAAGGAATTGACACAATTTAATCTGATGTCTTCATAGCTCAGATGGTTACTTACATTAAGTAACTACTCAACTCTGCCAGCGCACTGCACTGCTCGAGTTCATTATAACTATTATATTGTTTATAAGGTGTTTGTGGTTGGGGAAAGAAGAAAGGAGACCAACAGCTTACAGGCAGCTGCGTGAAACTGGGGCCAAGGCCGCGTTGGCCGAAACGTACGACATTGTGTATCTTGTTTTGTAAATATTTATGTTAATAACCAGCCAGTTTCACGCAGCTGCCCGTCTCGTTTAAGGTAAGCTGTTTCTGCTTTCCACAACCACAAACACTTACCTAGGCATTCTATCACAACCAACATTATTACTTTGATGCGTTACAGATTTGGGTCGGAAATGGCTCAAAGGTCAGCAGTTCAGGTGGTGGAAGTTTTGATGGGGGAATCTGGCATTCCCGTCTTTAAACTGAAAGAAGATGCTTTGAAGGTCCTGCTTCAGGATCATGTCAAGGACCTGCCTGTGGTGGTAGTGTCAATCGCCGGGAAGCACAGAGAAGGGAAGTCCTTCTTCTTAACCTGGTCGAGGGCTTCCTGAGGAATAAGGTAGGAATGTCCTGATTCCTGTCTGGGATAATCCTCGGACAAGGCACTATACCAGATACTGAGAAATATTGTGGAAATTAAATGTGTGGCTACAAATTCTTTACAAACAGTACTTTAACATTCTATCAATTATTTCATTCCTACAAATTAATGTCAAGTGTGACATACTTTATTAAACATTATTGATACTTCTTAAATAGGTGGTTTGCGTTATAGATGGGACTTGACCTTTACAGGTGAATCTTATAGTTTTAAGTCCATGCTGTTAAGTGGTTAATTCAAGACGCAATGTTAACTCTATTTACACCCGTTCATCAAACATGTGAATCATCCAGTTAACTCACATTACATTGGCAAAACCTTTTTGTTTTCTTCTTGTACAGGATGGAGGGGACTGGATGAGTCCTGGCCACTATTCAGAGGACGTGTTCAGGTGGTTTCCAGGACCTATTCGCTGTACCTCGGGTATCTGGATTTCCAGGGAACCTTTCGTTGTGGACGGGCCTAACGGGGAAAAGGTAAATAGTTGTAACATACAATGTATTTTATATAAATAAACAACGTAGTGTCAAGTCCTAGAACAGAACTCAAATGGAACTATACCTCTCTGATTATATCGTCTGTCTGTTCGTTGCCTTAAATCAAATTCTTATGAAAAGAACATTTCAGGTGGCCATTCTCCTTATGGACACCCAGAGTACCTTAGACGGTGCCTCTCTAACAGAGTGTTCTACAATCTTCGCCCTCAGCACTTTGCTCAGCAACCTTCAGATCTACAACTTCCAAGAGAAGTTCTTCAAGGAAGACCTTGAGGCTTTGCGAATGTTCATTGAGTTTGGCAAGGCGGCTCAAGGTCAGGACAACAAGCCGTTCAAGGCGCTCAAGTTCTTGATCAGGGACTGGTACGATACTGTTGTGTTCCCGCTTGGCGTTGAAGGTGGAGACAAGTTCTACCGGGATCAGAGACAAATTCACGAGCAAAAGAATAATTTTCTTCTTCGAGACATTGCTAAGACCTTCGAAAAGTCAGATTGTTTTCTGTTACCATTTCCTTGGAATAACTATGAGTCGCGAACCAATGTGCAAGCTTCACTTCCAGGTAAGTCAAACTGCAAACTGAATCTTGTCATGTGCATCTACCTTAACCACAAATTACTACTCCTCATAGTGAAACTTCTCTACATGTATAATTTTTCTGCTTGGCGTGAGGCACTTCTCACGATAAAAACTGAACATAACCTGCGATTGATATATAATATAACATTAAATAGTATCACGCATTAAATTATCTATTGGTTTTTAAAAGCAATTCATTTCGTTTGTGAGAATTTGATTGACCAATGATGTGACCATTTGATGTTGTGTTTATTTATTTTATTTTTATTTTTATTTATTTAACGTCTATTCTATTCAGTTATAAAAACTGATTTACAAAGGACAACTAAATAATCTAATTACATAGATGCAGACACAACATTGAACTATACAGTAAGTAAATATTTGATAATATAGTAATATTACAACAATGCATTAAAACACAACAATTTTGCTAACAAATAAAAAGGAAATTAAATGCAATAAATTAATCTTTTATTAGATTAGACTATTCCCATGGACTTTACGTCCAGCGTAGCTCATCAGTATTCGTGGGACCGAGTCGTATGTCCTCTGTGTACGTGCCTAACTCTGGCTTGGTGCAACTGCCAGTTTTACTGCTACATGTGCATCCGGTCTTTTGTGACAAGATCACGACGAAAGAACATGGAGTACTTAACAATACGTTAAAACATAACGTAAGAAAGTTGAAACCCTTGGAAACAGTGGTGTTGTTTACAATCACATAACAAGTAACGTAACGCACGTAACGTAAGAAGAAGTTGACCCAATCTCAACTTTACCGTACGTTACGTTAATTTTGTTCTTAATTTAGCCAATCACAGCCCGTTGCCGAGTCTTACATTGTTGTGTTGTTATGTGATTGTTTGTAAACAACAACAACTCACATAACCTACAATATGAACCATGGATGATGGTAAATTGATTGAACTGGTGCAAATGTGTCCTTATATTTATGACAAGAAGAGAAATGATTTTAAAGATTCTATTAAGAAGCAAAACTCGTGGGCCAATATTGGTTGCATTCTCAAGTATACTCCTGTAAGTCAATATAGGAATTTTGACACATAACCCCACTTCTAGTAGGCCTAGGCATGTATAATATGCTTAATTTTTAACGTGTTGTTAAGTGACTATAAACACCACAATAATATTACTGTACATTACGTTATGTTTTAACGTGTTGTTAAGTGATTGTAAACGAGCCTTAACAGTTTACACATTTAGTGGACCCAGGTAGAATTTTTACCATATAAATTGCTTCCTTGCATAAGTATTTTTTATTTTTTATTTTTATTATTTTTTTTTCATATTGAACATACTATTAATTTAAACTATAACTTTGCTATTATCTCGTAATTGTTTTGAATTTAACATGTCATAACTGCCCACACACGAGCACTGTGCTTATGTGGGCTTCTCTCGACTATTCTCTTCTCTTGTGTTTGTTTTATGTACCAATTGTTATTGTATCTATTTTCTTGAGAGTATTTTTCTGAATCTGAATCTGATAGCAATTGTCATAAAAGGATGCCCCGACTATAGGAATCGAACCCAGAACCTCTGGCTTAACGCGCCATCTCTACCAATTGAGCTATCGAGGACACAAGACAAGCCTTTATTAAATTGCTATTTGTTGTGACTGTTGACATCCACTTTGTCACTTTCAATAACTAGTATTCGTAGCAACGTGTATTATAGCCTATACATCCATGACATTAATTTCAATAAATTGAACCCAATCGAAGGTGTATATTGATGACCCGGATGTGTCAGTCACAACGTATATTTTATTTATTTTCTTTTATCAATTTATGAAACGTGCTATATGCTAAGAGCTCTCTCATCCTTCGTAATTCATTTTTGCGTACTATGTATATTGGAGTTTTTTCGGTTTTTCCAAATATGCTACCAAGTCAAAACATAGTGAATGGATACATACCTGTTATCGTATTCGTAAGGTTACGATCAAAAATAAAGAATGGATTTTAGCAATAAAACACAAAAACTGGGACCTCCATGACTAGGACCCTAAAGCTGGGGCCCTTGAGCTTGTTAAAACTGCGCCACAGCCCTTTTTTATCGTCGTCGAGGGATAATCCAAAGCCCTTGCTATTCCAAAGATATTTTTAAGGAAGTTACGTCACAGTTTTAGTGCGGACTTTAAAAGTCGTTTTTGAAACAAGATTTTTCACATTTTTAAAATCAAATTCAAACGGGCTTCAAATTTTGTTTTGAAACTGTTTATAAATGTAGAATCATAAGAGTAACATGATAAAAATATTTTAAAATGTCATGCACTATAGTCTTATTATAATTGCTGCAATGGGTAGGAACCATAGTTTGACACAGTACTATTTAAACTCCATGATAAAATGTTCCATCTTATCTTTAGAACATTTTTCTTTCACTACGCAACTATAACCGCACGAATCTAAAGCTTTTCAATCAATGTGTGGCTTGTTGGTCTTGTTGTTAGCGTATCTGCTTCCAATGCAGAATGTCCAGGGTTCGATTCCCGCTAAAGTCAGAAGTTTTTTAACTTCTGATTTGGACTTAAGTCCATCAGTTCGTGTCTTAGGAGTTTGTAAACGGTGACTTTGGAGCCACGAAGCACATAATAAATTTCAGAGTTGTTCTGAATCGGCCTTGTTGATTCTGGCTTTGATTCGCGGGTGTTCGCACTGTCCATACCACTGATTGCTATATTTCCTATTACAAATATCGATCTTTGGTTGGTTATCGCTCACTCGTCGATTGCGTCGGGGCCTGCAGGATTGGCTTGGTCGCTTTGATTTAAAGTCCCCCACTGAAAATCAGTTATATAACTGAGTGGGCAGACTCTAAATAAAATTTATTTATTTATTTATTTATTAATCCAGAAATTACAAAATCCATGTCAGCGGGATATCGAACCCCGGACTCTCGATTGCCGGTCGGTGCTTTACCCCTAAGCTACAAAGACGGTAAAACTTAATAGTTTTTAGATTGTTGGTGCATTATAGTTCTGAATAGATTGGAACAGTACTGCAACGATTATGATATCTTTGAACTGACCACCTTAACATTATTTATAGTGGCATTACCTAAAGCAGGTATGAGCGAAGGTATATTTTTCAATTTAATTTATCAGGAAACACTCCCGTTTGGGTAATATATTTTTATGGAAATCAATCACTTGGGTAACAGCGCATTGCCCACTCGAAACCATAAGAGAGAAATCTGTAGGCCTATAACTTGAAATGAGATGACCCATTTAAAGATTATCCCTATATGACGATGTGTCGGGATTTTATATAAAAGAGCAACCTAGAATAATGATTATAATATCCGTCCCTTTATCAAACAGATAAATCGGGTCCCCCTGGGATAATTCATCAAAAAGGAGTTACACCATTTTACACTACATTACTTGACTTTAGCTGGGCCAATGTACAACCATGATAAATTCAATGTGTATTGGCAGGTGGACAATTAACCTGTATGATCACCGAGGTCCAGCGAAATAATCAATACATACCACATGTTTACAGAAAGAATAAAATAACAAAACATATTAAAACCAAAGTTGAAATCAATAGTTCAATAGTTAAAACATTGTTGTATTGGATCGAAGTAAAATATCGTCCTTTGTGCTTATTGGGTATAGGTCAAAGGGAATATGCACCAAGTCCAAATATTGATCGTGGGTGTAAAAAAATGGATAGAAAACCACTTAAAACGCCATTATACTGCAATTTAAAGCAATTTAAAGAAAATATTTTAAATTCTATTGAGGCTCAAAGTTTGTAGTATTTTATTTCTCGCGCAAGACAGCACGTGACGTCAAGATTCAGGTCTAGAGCACGCTAGAGCATTGTAGACCAATGGGCTTACATACATACTTAGATTGCACAAGTTAATATCACTGTTTGGCATCCCCTTTATTGGCCGATTCGCATCAGTACCATAAAGTGACATAGATGCTCATTTTTCCCGCCATTATTATTGAGCAATTTAGCTTATTTTTATAAAATGAAAATCTTATTTAAATAAAAAATAATATGATTAATGTATTCAGAATGAAGTCCTCAATGAAGTGGAATGATTAAAAAAAAGTTAAGGTATATTCCCTTTTGATGAAGCAATGTTTATTTTATGTGGCACCGTTTTTACTGGGAACATCTAGTTGTGTGGAAACTAGGTAGGCAATGTACCCCCCTCCCCCCCCCGCCCCAACAAAGTCTGGTTTAAGGGGGTAGAGGGGCAAGTTTATTAGCTATATACGACACAAACTTTTGGATGAGCGTAGACAAGATTTCAATTTTTTTAACCATCGAGCGCAGTGTTGTAGGCTGTGGATATTTATTTAATTAATTTGTTAGCCCAAAAGCCTGGGCAAGCGGCTACTACCGGTATTTTATGGGAAACACTGACCCTATTTATAGGTCATGTACGTACTCTTGAATTGTTTGCTACCAGTCAATGGTACAACAAAATCAAAATACACAAGTTTTAATACGAACTAACAAAGTATCAACTACAATATACAAAAAACATAAATTTTTTTTATTAAAAAACGTACGTCACGAACTCAAGTGGAGGGGTAGGAACTCATCAAGGGATAACAAGGATTTGTCCAATAAGTAGGCCTACTAGAGGTCAGGCTTGAATGATCTGGATTTTGTATTTCTTGTGGCCCGATCACATTAGTGACCAACAACATACACAAAAAAAAAAACATTTCAATAAGTCATTTAAATACCCATCATAAAAATTTATGTTAAAAAATAACATTTTATTTATTTATTTAGAAAGTTATGTATTAATAATAATACAAAACAGTAGTGTGTAATATTATTACCTAAACAAATATTATAATATGAATATTTAACATTATAGGAACTTAATTTGAAACAATATGATTATGAATGGTTCACAGTCTTAAGGAGGCACCCATAATAACTTATCTTCCCATTTACAACTCTAGATACAGATATTTATATCTATATTCTTAAGTACAGGAGAATGTCCCAATTTCTTTTCTTAAATAGAACACGTGTTTAAGATGATTCTAAACCTGGCTATACATTTTAATTTATCCACAATTGGTAATCTTGAAACCAAGGTTATTTATTTTATTTATTTTAAAAGTTTATATTTAGGCTGCAAACAGAAAACCTGAAAAAGACAAAAAATATTGTTCATTATCTGAATAAATATCTTTGGTTTAAAGTTTTAAAATCTGTGGTTTATAATAAAAACGTACATTTTCATTATTCACTTTGATCTAGCCAATAACATAAAAGCAGAGATTATTTGTATGTATTTATTTATTTTAAGTCATCACATTCCAGTACAAAGGAGGATAACACTTATTTACAAAGGACAACAATTAGGGCCAGAGTGCTTTAAACTGTTTATTTACAACTTAAGCATGGCTTAAAAAACTTTGTTACGTTTTTGAAAATTTTTGTTAAGGGGAGCCCAAACTCCACGAAACGTCAAATATTTTTATTAAACTATAATTAGGCACGAGGTACAAATTTTAACATCATTGCCATGAAGCCCCCGCACAGATTGTAATAATTGTACGTATTAATATAGTTAAGGTGATCACGTGATTTTTTTTTTTAAATCCCCCAACCTAGGAAAATTCGTGAATGAGTGAACCCTGGCTCTAAATCATCAAAACAATTTACCAAATTTTTCTGAGCAGGCTCACGAAATATTCCTTCAAACTAATTGAAATTCCCCCCTTGACACCATTCAAGTTGATGTTTTTGTTTATATACTAGTGGTTGTGAACTGAGATTTTTTAATATTATTTTGAAGCGAAATATTGCTGTGTGACGGATCCGAGATTAAATTAAATTGTTTTGATTTTCTACTGAGCCAGGTTTTCAAATTATTCCATTCACTTAGTTACTTATCTTTTAAAT
>JAMZAV010012286.1:0-15301 GCA_024449915.1 Sweltsa coloradensis | reverse complement strand
TTTTTAAAAATTTATTTTTTTTGGGGGGGGTTTTGTGGAAAAAGGGCCCAAAAAAGAAAATTTTTTTTTTAAAAAATTAAGGAAAAAAGGGAAAGTTTAAAATTTAAAGGAAAAAAAAAAAAGGGGGGCCCCTTTTTTTAAAAAAAATTTTCCCCCCGGGGTTTGTAGGGGGTTTTATGGGGTGTTTCCTTTGGGAGGTAATAAAACAAATTTTTTTGCCCTCAGTGAATTTTTTGTCCTTTTTGGGGGGAAAATAAAAAAATGGTTTTTTTTGGGAAAAAAACCCCCTTTGTTTGTTTTTTTTAAAAGGGCTTTTTGTCAGGGGGTTTTTTTTTTTTGGGGGACGGGCGGGTGAGGTTTAAAAGGGTTTTTTGGGGCAAAAAAAAGGGGTTCTTTTTCCTGGAAAAATAGGGTTTCTTTTTAAAAATCCGGGAAGGTGAGGGGTTTAAGGGATTTTGAAAAAACCCAAAGAGCTCTTTTCCCACCCCCCCCCAAATACCAAAAATTTTTGTAAGGGGTTTTGGGGGGGGAAAACCATAGCAAAGTTTTTTAAAAAAATTTTAAAGGCCCTTTGGCTTTTTTTTAAAAAGAACGGTTTTTTTTCCCGGGGAGGAAAAAATTGGGAAACTTTCGGGGTTTTGAAATTGAGGGGAAAAGGCCCTTTCCCCCAAAATTACGGCCGGGTTTTTTTGGGGGGGGGGAAAAAAAAAATTTTGTTTTTTGGGTTTTGTTTTTTAAATTTTTAAAAAAAAAGGAAAGGGGGTTTTGGGGAAAAAAATTGGCAGGGGGTTTTTTTTTTTTGCCCCTTTGGGGTTTGGTTTCCGGGTTCAAAAAATTTGTTCCAAGGGGTTTGGCTGTTCATGGGCTTTTCTTGGGGCTTTTTTGGGGGGTGGGGGGCCTTGGTTTTGTAAGGGTTTCCGACCCCCCCTTTTCGTTTTTGGGGGTGCTTTTTTTTGTTTTTGGGGGGGAAGTGGAGGAAGGGGTTTGGTTTTTTTTCCGTGGGGATTTCCCCGGGGCCCTTTCCCCGTGAAAAAAGGGAGGGTTTTTTTTTTTTTTTGGAGGGGCCCAGGGAGGGGTTGGGTTTTCATGGGGGAAAAAATTTGGGGCCAAGGGTTTTGGGTGCGGGTGTTTTTTTTCAATGCGGGGCAGTGTTTTTTTTTTGTTTATGAGGGGAGGGGGACGGCGGGCGGGTTCTAGTTCGGGGGAAAAATTTGGCCCCTTTTCCCCTTGCCCCTTTTTTCCTAAAAAAGGGGGGTGTCATGGTTTTTTGTTTTTTGGATGCCAGCCGGGCGGGGGGTTTTGAGTTTTGGTTTTGTCCCAAAAAAGGGGGGGGCCCGATATTTTGGGGTTTGGAAATTTCCATTTGTTTTTTCCCAGTTTGCAGAGGCGGGTTGTTTGGCCCAGTTGGTCCGCCCAGTTGGGGCCCGGGGTTTTAAAATTTTTTGGGGGGCAGGGGGATTGGTAAGGTTTGTTTGGTTTTTTAGCCCCGGTGGGACGGGAAATTTTGGGGGTTCTTGGTTGTTTTGTCCAAACCATCCCGGCTTTCCCAAAAGGCGGGTGGGGGTTTTGCCCCTTTTTGTACAGTCCGGGCGGGGGTTCCCAAATTTTTGATAATTTTCCGCCCTTTCCTTTTTTGGGAAAATTTAGGGCAGGTTTTTTTTTTGCCGGGGGGATTTGGTTTTTTTTTTTGGGGGAGTGGGTCGGGGCCGGGTTGTAATTTCAAAAAGGGAAAAACTGTTTTTGGTTCTTTTCCGTAAAAAAAAAGGGTGGTCATGGTTTTTTTTTAGTGGGGGCAGTCAGGGAGGGTTGGGGTTTTTTTATTGAGTGGTCAAACGCCTTGGTTTTTGTTCAAAAGGGGAATGGGGTCCCCTTTTTTTGGCCCTTTTTGGGGGGGGGGGGGAAATAAAATTTTGTTTTTTTTTTGGGAGAAGGACGGGGGTTGCTTTTTTTTTGGGGGTGGGGGGAAGGGGGGTTTTTTTTTGGGGGGGGGGGGAAAAGGGGTTGGTGGGGGCGGGAAGGGGTTTGGTTTTTTTTTTTGGTTTTTTCCCAAATTCCCGGGCCCCAGCCCCGAAGGGTGGCTGGGGTTTTTTTGTTTTTGGGGGCCCCGGGGGGCTTTTGGGCAAAAGGTTTATGGTTTTTTCCCCCCCCTTTTTTCCCCCCGGGGTTGGGCGTGGTCGGGTTTTTTTTGGGGCCCCGGGGGTTTTTAGGCAAGGGGGGAGTTTTTCTTTTCTAAGTTCCTAAAAGGGGGGGGTTTGTTGGTTTTTTGGGGGAGGGAAAGGGCCTTTTTTTTGTCTGTTCGAGGGGGGAAAAAGGGTGTTCCCCTGGGGGCTTTAAAGGGGGAACTACGGGTTTCTTGGTTTTTCCCATCAGGGCGAGGAAATGGATTTTTTGTTCTTTTTTTTATGGGGGTCCCGCTGGTTTTCCTTGGGGCTGAAAAAAAATTTTTTTGGGGCCCACCCGGGCCATTTTATCCCAAAATGGGCGTGGGCCCCCCCCTTTTTTTTTTCCCTGTCAGGGGAAAGGGCGTGGCGGGTTTTTTTTGGTTTGGGGGGGGGCCCCAAAAGGTTTTTGGGAAAGGGGGCCAAGGGGGGGGGTTTTGAGTGGGTGGTCCCGGGGTGTTTTTTTTTTTTGGGGGTGGAGGGGGGGGGTTTTTTTGGGGTTTGTGGAAAATTTGAAGCCGGGGGCCCTTTGTTTTCTAAAAAAGGCGGGGTTCCCCTGTTTTTTTGGTTTTGGTGCAATGGCGGCGAGGGATTTAGTTTGTGTTTCGAAAAAAAGGTGCCCCCCCCCTGGCCCCGGTTTTTGTTTGGAGGAAAGGGAAAGGGCGGGGTTTTTTTTCCGGGGGGGAGGACGGGGTTGGGTTTTTTAAGGGGAAATTTGGGCCTGTTGGGGCCCTGGGGTTTCGGGGGATTTTGGGGTTTTTTTTTTTCCCCCCCGGGGGTCATTTCCGGGGGGGCGTTGGGCCCGGGTGTTTTTGGTGAAGACCGACCCCCCCGGGTTCCTTTAAAGGGAAAAAGGGTTTGTGGCCCCCTTGGTTAAAGGGTGCAGGGCCGGGGGGTTTTTGTTTTTGTTTTGAAAAAACCTTTTTTGGGGTCTAGTTTATGCAAAAGGGCCCGGGTTCAGTTTTTTTTTGGGGCATTTTTTTTTTTCCCGGGAGGGGGGGGGGGGTAGAAAATTTGCCCCCCTTTTTTTCGTGAGGGGGGGGGTTTTGTTTGTTTTTTTTTTCGGGGTGGAGGGCCGGGTCTGGGGTTTTTTGAAAAGGGCCCCTTGCCCCAAAGAAGGGGGTTTTGGGGTTTTTTTTATGGACGAGGGCCCTGGTCTCTTTTTTTTTAGAAGAATTGTGGGCCATGTTGGTTTTTCAGTTTGCAAGTGGCCCGGCCGGGTTTTTTTTAGGGGGCCCCCCGGGGAGGGGTTTCCTTTTTTTTAAAAAATTTGCCCCCGCCTTGGTTCACAGTGAAAGGGGAATGGACAGGGGGTCATGTTTTTTTTTGTTTTTTGAGTGCAGTGCGACGGCGACGGGTTGCTCTGATGGTTCTGATAAAAAATTTTTACAACAATCCCTTGGTTCTCATTTTTGTAAAAAAAAGGACGGGGTTTTTTCCCATTTTTTTTTTTTTTAGGGGAGGGGAGTGGGGAGGCAAAGGTAAATTTTCCAAAATCCCCGGGGTTTTTTGGCAAAAGGGGCATGGTCTTTTGTTTTTTTGTGGGGGGCCCAGGGCTGGTTGTTGGGGTTTTTATGAGTGAATGTACCGCCCAATCCCTTGGTTTTCAGGAAAGGGAAGGGTTTTTGTCTGTTCAGGATGGCTGGAGGGGCGGGTTCTGGGGTTTTTTTGGTTTTTTCCCAAATGTTGGCTTTAGTAAAAAAGGGAACTTTTTAGTTTGTCTGGTTTGTGATGGAAATGGGGGGGAGGGGGTTCTATTTTTGGGATAATGGCCCCAAAATGGGGTTTCTTTTGGGGGGGATGGGCTGGGGGGGTTCCCGGGGTTTTTGAGGGGTAAAAAACCCCCCCTTTGCCCTGGGTCTAAAAATGACCAAGGGGTGTTCATGTGGGGCCCCTTTTTTTTGGGGGGGGCGGGGGCCGGGAGGGAATTTGCCGATGGTTCCTTTGGGGGGAACACCCCGGGCCCTCTTTCAGGCAAGAAGGAAATTGGGCATGTGTTTTTTTTTTTTTTGTGAGGGACCCGGGGGGGGTGGTTTTGTCTGATGGTTTTAAAATTTGAATTGCCCCAAAGGTTGGCCCCGTTCCCGTCAAAAAGGGGTTGCAGGGGGGGTTTTTTTTTTTCGGGTGGGGGCCCGACTCTTTGGTTTTATAAAGTTGGCCTTTTGGGGTTTTTCAGGCTTTTTTTTGGTTTTGGATGGCGGGGCCCCGGGGGTTTTTTTGCTTTGTTGGGGCGACCCCCGGGGGGGTTTTTGGGTTTGTAGTTTTTAAATTTGGGGCCGTTTTTTTGGGGTTTGGAAAAGGGCCCCTTTGCCTTTTTGGGGTTTTTGTGGGGAAAATGGACAGGGCAGTGGTTTTTTTTTTCCCGGGGGGAGTATGTTTTTTTTAAGTGGGGCCCCCCGCCGGTTAGCGGAGTTTTGGGATTTTTTGCCCCTTTGGGTTTTTTTGGGCAGGGACGGGAGGGTTGTTTGTTTGGGAGGGGTAGAAATTCCGGGCCAACGGTTTTCCCTTTGGTTTGGGGCGGGGGGGGGTTTTTTTTGGGGTTCTTGGGGGGGGGCCCCTGGGGGCCGGGTTTTTGAGGTTTTTAAAGGATGTTGCCCCCTTTTAGGTGAGGGGGAATGGCTTTGGTTTTGGGGGGGGGCGGGTTTGGCAGTGGGAAGGGGGGGTTTTGGGTTTTTTTAGGTTTTTGGGAGGGGGCCCCCCCGGGTTCAAGGAAAATTTCCGGGGGCCCTTTGTTTTAGGGGCAGGGGGACGGGTTGTCGGGGTTTTTTTTTTTGGGGGAAATGGGGGAAGCCCCCCCCAAAAATTTCCCGGGTGGGTTGGGCAGTGGGGGGGTTTTTGGGGTTTTTTTGGGGAGGGGCCCCCGGGGCCCTTTTTTTAAATTTCCCAAAGGGGTTTTATTTCCCTTTTTAATCAGGGGTGTCCGGGGTTTTTTTTTTTGGGGTTTTGGGGGGGGGGGGCCCCCGGGGAGTAATTGGAAAGGGCCCGGGAAAAATTGGGAAAAGGGAAAATGGGGCCCCTTTTTTTCCGGGTGAAGGGGGCCCAGGGTTTCCCCTTTTTTCCCAGGTAAGGGGAAAAAACCACCCTGGCCCTTTTTTTTTTTTTCCTTTAGTGGGGGTTTTTGGGGCCCGGGGCCCGGGGTTTTTTAAAAGGGGGAAAAGGGCCCCTTTTTTTCTCATCGGGAAAGGCAGGTTATTTTTCTTTTTCATTGAGGGGGTGCGCCCGGGCTGGTTGTTTAGGTTCAGAAGGGTTTTTCCCCCCTGGGTCTTTTTTCCGTGAAGGGCAGGGCTGTTTGTTTTTGTGGAGGGGGGAAAGAGGGGTTTTTGTTTTAAGAAATTTGCCCCCTTTCCTGGTTTTTCCGTGAAAAAGGAAGTGTGTCATGTGTTTTTTTTTTTTTGGAGTGGCAGTGCGACGGGACTGGTTGCTCTTGGTTTGATGAATGAATTGTCCGACACCCCCCCTTGGCTCTTACGTGCAAGAGGATGTGTTTGTTTTTTTTTTTGGGGCAGTGGGGCAGGGACCCCGGGGTTGTGGGGGGGTTTTTCCAAGTTTTTATAGGGAAAAAAATGGGGTTTTCATTTTTTGGGGGTGCGGGTTTTTTTTTTCCGGGGGGTAAAAAAGCCAAAATGGTTGGTATTTTTTTAAAATGAAATTGTAAAAATTGTGGTTTTTGTTTCGTCCCAGGGGGGCTTGGTTCCCTTTGTTTTCTAAAGGGAGTTTACCCCCCCTGGGGTTAGTTCGGAAAATGGATGTTCATTTTTTTTTTTTCAGTGAAAATGGCGGGAGGGGGGGTTTTTTTGGGGTTTTTGGGGCCGCCCCCCCTTTCCGTGGTTTTGCTGTGTTTGTTGTTTGTTGTAGGGCACACCCCCGGGTTTTTTTTGAGAATGAATTGTGCCATGTTTGGTCTTTTCCCGTGAAGAATGGAAAGGTGATTTTTTTCTTGTTTCTGGGGTAAAGGGGGACCAGCCCTGTCATTTTAAAAAGTTTTTTTCCCATGGGGGGGCCCTTTTTTTTTCTAAAGGGAAAAGGGGGCGGGGGTTTTTTGGGTTCTGGGGGGAAAATTTGAGGGCACTGTGGCCGGGTTTAAAAAAAAGGGAAAGGGTGCGGTTTTTTTTTGGATGGCAGTGGGGGGGGTTTGCTTAAAAGGTAAAAGGGAAATTTTCCCGAAAAAGCCCAAACCCGGCCCATTTTTTGGGAAAATTTGGGTGGGGGGGTTTTTTTTAAGGGGGCCCAAAAATTTTGTTTTGGTTTTTTACGGAAAAAGGGCTTTGTCTTTTTGTAGATAAAGTGGGCCTGTTGTCTTTTTTGGAAGGAAATGTTTTTGCTTTTGTTGAAAAAAAGGGGGGTTTCCCTTTTGGGGGGGATTTACGGGGGGTTTTGCCCATTTTGGGAAAGGGGTTTCTTTTTTTTGGGGGCAGTCCGGGCCAAATGGATTGTCTGATTTTTCTGAGAGAGAATTGTCCGAATTTTGCCCTTGTCTCATTTCACGTGCAAAAAATGGACAGTGTGTCTTTTGTCTTTTGTTTCATGAGTGGCAGTGCGACGGCGACGTGGTTTTGCTCTGATGGTTTGATGAGATAATTGTACCGACACATCCCCCTTGGTCTCAGTTCACGTGAAGAATAAAACCAGTGGCATGTGTTGTCTTTGTTTCAGTGAGGGGCGTCGCGGCGACGTGGATTGTTGTGGTTTGATGAGATGAATTGTCCCCGAAACATCCCCCTTGGCCCAAAGTTCACGTGCAAAAAGGCCAGGGGGGCATTGTTCTTTGTTCAGTGATGGCAGTGCGCGGCGACGGGGAAAATTGCTCTGAGGGTTTTCTGATGAGATGAAATTGTCCCGACCTCCCCCTTGGCGCATTTTCAGTGCAAGAATGGACGTGTGTCAGTGTTGTCTTTGTTTTAGGAGTGGCAGTCGACGGCGACGTGGAAAGCTTGATGGGTTCTGATGGATGAATTGTACCGACACATCCCCTTTTGGTCTCAGTTCACGTGCAAGAATGGACAGTGTGTCAGCGCGTCGTGGCGTTGTGACGAAAATTACTAACTGCCCAATAATTCTCTCTTCCCTAATCTTCAGCCTCATGTTTAAAGTGATATCCCTTTTTTTAAAGTAAGTTAGTTTTTATAAGACCCATTTTTTCATCTAGGTGACGTTCATAGTAACGTCCTTCCGATTGAATTGAATGTACACATAATAAATTTAATTAATAAATGCATTACTTCTGTATTAATGGTATGTTTTAATATAGTTAATTTGTGTAGAGCTGTGTACTTATTTTTATGTAATACAGTAAACCCTTATGTATCGTTTTCAGGGTAGCTTACAAAAAAACGATGCAGTGAGGAAAACGGTCAAAACGGAAAACCAATAAAACGATTTTTAATATGCCTAAATTGAGTAAAATAAAAAAAATGAAATTTTGAAAATTTTCAGTCTAATTCATTGCCTACTCAAAATATCTGGATAATAATATATCAAGTTCTATTACGACTTTCAGAAGACAGCCATATAATAATTGTTGTACGTAAAGAAAATAAAAAGCTTGTCTAATGAGTAATAATAAAAATCAACAACGATGATTGGTGATGATGATTGATGATGATGATGATGGGTGTGATGGCGCGTAAGCTATGAGTGCGAGAGAGACAGCCGCGGGAATCGGCGGCGCAAGAATCAACTCGTCGGGTCGAGACCTCACAGCTGACCATGCACGTGCTTGGTGAATGGATTGTCACATTATCTGTTTTCTCGTTCGCTGCGCCCTATTGTCCGCGCTTTACTTGTGTTTAAAGAAGATTAAGTATTTTTCCGTTGATATCGATCAATGCTCCGTGCATGAAGATCACATTTCCCTGTATCTCTTCATTGACTCTGGGAATGATATTTACTACGATTTCGAATCGTGCCAGCGACGAGAGAAAATTGCACGGGTGACTGAACTGCATCCTTGAAGTCCCTAGGGAATGGTCCGGGTCTCCAAGGTCGAGATCGTCTCAGCTTCAAATGTTGCAGTACACGGCTAGCTGGTAGGGGCAGCCGGCAGTGTTATATCCGAGAATAAGACACGGCAACTCAACTCATATAACACTCGCGCTACAGTTAAAACAAGTGTTGTATTGACATCATCATTGATTAAAAACAATGGATCTTGTAATTATTATTCTCGCATTCATGTAAGAAATACACGGCACTGCTGAAGAGAGAATGTGTAGTGTCTGAGCTGGCAGGCCGGCCGAGAGAGGAGAGGAGAGAAGAGAGTGAGAGTGAGAGTGAGAGCCATGCCACTGGCAGCGCGAGTGGGAGGGGAGGGGTAACCGGTCTCGTAGGCGGCAGCTGCGGCGGGCGGGGAGGTGAAGTGAACCTGACTACAGCTTACAAAACATCGCGCTCGCTGTCGATGATGTATTGTCTTGCAGGAAATAGTGCTTCGTCCGTCTCGGTCGTATTTATCAAAGCGAAAACGATACATTAGGGTAAATTTAACATTGAGAAACACAACATTTTGACGATACAGCGAGGAAAACGATCGATTGAGGAACAGTGGATGCGGGGATTTTTAACATTGTGTAAGTGGGACTTTTGCAAAAACTTTTCAAATATAGCGATTATGGCGGGAAAATGGACGATCCGGGAACGATCCATAGGGGTTTGACTGTACATCATATTTTTAATACAATTTTTAGAAATATATTTTTTAAGTATTATATAATATTATAATATAGTATTTTTTATATAATAAAATAGCAGAACCCTTTTTTAAATAAATAAACCGTTGCAGGTGACGACGACTGTGGCGGGTTTCTGACGGTCAGGCTGGCTGGTGGCCTGCCCCCCCGGGCCGACACCGTGTGCAACCCCCTGTATCTCGCCTGTCAACGTTTGTGACGGCAGAGCCCATGTGGGAGGGTTGACAACATCCAGAGACTTGTAGTGAAACCTGGATTTCGACACATAATTTATTTCTTTATTGTTTTCATGGGTGTAGACAAATTAATTATATTACATTTAATTGGCGTCACCTATCAATGTATCACCTACCTAATAATTGCTAAAAATATTAATAACCGAAAACATTAATCAATTTACAAGCTATTTTTATTTTGTACACAACCAAATATTTTTAGGTTAACATGAACGTCAGCATGAACAGAAAAATAAAATTACAAAATCTACCAATATTAAGTGAAATATATAATATAATAAATCTGATGTAAAAATAGACCACATGTTTGTATAATTTCTGTCGCATGTTTGCAGGCCACCGCGCCGCTTGTGTCGCGTCAAGATTTCCCGCTGCGCCAAGGGGAGATGCATCGCTCCGCAACTTCGCTGCCCCTGTACAACGACTTGGTGACAAACCCCCGACGAAGTGGGTTGCGTTCACTCGGGCTGCGTTTTTCGGCGCTGCTCTAAGTGTGCACGGAGGAAGAACGCTTTTTTACGCAAAACGTCGTTCGCTTGCTCACGGGTACACGCAGTTCAACAGGATGAAAAAGAACGTGCATCGCAAAAGGTACATTTTTGTAGAATAATTAGGTGTATGTCAAAATATTCTCTGGTAATGCCTTATAGCTAAAATAAAAGCTTAAATAATATTTATCAAAGCAAAAAAAAAAAAAATTTTTTAATATTGCTTTAAAAATTTGTTTTGTTTTGATTATGTGATGAGAAAACAGGAAATATTTAGTTATTTAAGTTATTACTTATTATATATCAAACACCCTTTTCCAACATCGTGGGTGGGGGGGACAGTCACCAGTTTTTCGGGCATCTTCTTGTGCTTGCTAGCCAGGGCCCGCACCCCTCATCTTTTTCCTCGTTTTTTCCCAAAACCGGGATTTCAATAAATTTTCTCCACTTTTTTCCCGTCCCCCCAGAGTCTTTTTCATTAAAACCCTATTTCCCCCTGTTTTTCCCCTTTTTTTGACGCTTCGCGTTATTTGGGCCCGCCCTCTATCTCTGGCCCCCCAACTCTTCTACTCCCCCCCATGTATTCAAATTTGTCTTGGGGTCTGTCTTGCTTTATTCTTCTTACATGTCCTACCACCTGAGTTTTTCTCTTCCTTTTTTTTATCTCTAGACTTTCCACTCCAATTTGTTTTTTTGTTGTTGTGCTTCGTACCTTGTCTAGTTTTTTTTATGCCCACCCCACTTCTTGGGAATTTCATCTCTGCTGCTTGCTCTGCTCTCTTCCTTTCCCCTATTTGTCCATGTCACTGATGCTATGAAAAAATTTGGGAAAAATACATTTTGTATAATATCTTTTTTACATCTGTTTGATATTTCCTCTTTCCATAGTAGTTTTCGTACCTTTGGTAAATTTGTTGCTAGTATGATTCTTCTTGATATTTCTGCTGTTATTTTGGGCATCCTTTGTCAGAATATTTTCCCAGGTATTTGAATTCTTCTCAATTGACAGCTCTTCTTTCCCACGTAGGGGGTTACTTTTTCTGGTTGGGTTTTAATTTTCTTTTTTTCTTTTAAACCCTCTCACTCTTTTCAATACTTATTTTATTTTAAAATTCCTGTTTTCCCATTCCACTTTCTATATTTCCCCTGATTCTTAAAGGGAAAATCTCCCCATCTAAACTATATCGTCAGCAAATATCATCGTCTTTGACATTTTGCTTTCGGTTTTTTTTTTTTCTTTTCTTAGTATGTACTTATGATTTATAAATTTTAAATTTTAAATTTAAAAAATAATTCCAAATTCCTGAAAAAAACCCAAACCCCAATAAATTAATAGAGTTGATTTTTTTTGGGATACAAATTTTAAAATTGGAAAAAGTGTTTTTAAAAAAAATTAACAAATTTTTTTTTTTTAATATTGGGACATTTTAGAGACAAGACGTCTAAGCAAAATAATAGTAAAATAAAAATTCTTTATTTTTATATTTTTACTGATTTAAAATAAAATTTTACTGATGTTTAATGTACTAATAAAAATTGTTGACCAATGTCAAGCGAAAAATCCCCCGCAAATGCAGCGTAATGGCAACCCGTCTTGTTGCAGGCAAGCCGGCGTACAAATGGAGGAGCGACGCGGAGCTCCGAGTATTGAACCCGTACGAACCCGGGGGACAGCTCCCCCAATCGCTGCGGGAAAAGGGCTTGTCCCCAACCGCTTCAAGATGGACGACATCGACATTCTGTGGGCCCTCAGAGCCTCTGGTGTTTTTGGACCGACCACCACAACAAGCTATCCAAAAATCAAACGCCCCCCTCGGGATGATTCTCCGCACCAAGGTCCGGGAGAGAGGCCACCTTCAAGACTGTGGTCAGTATTTTGAAAGGGTTGGGGACAAAATAGAAATTTTTTGGGGGGATATTTTTTAATTTGGTTTTTGTGCAAAAGGGAAAATTTATATGCATTAATTTTAATCTTGTCAGATTTTTTTTGATCTGTATTTTACTGGGATAAAATTAAAAATTTTGCTTAAAACAATTTTAATCCTTTTAAGTTTGTTTTTTTGCCTTTCCCTTATTATCTTTCTTCAGAATTTTAAAGAAATCAATTTTAATTAACCATTAAAATTTGACATTACAACCAGTTAAGAAGAAAAGAGAAGAAGAATTAATTTTTATCTTCACAGATAATTTTTCTGATCTGACTGATTGATCTTAAGTCTTAACAATATAGTTGTAACAAAACTGACATTAGGCCTACTGTCCTTTAATCACTGTTTCAATGTCTTGCAGCATTCTTGGGATACGAGAGACGACTTAAAATATGTAATTGCGTGCCCTTAATATTGGTGGAGTTCTTCCCCTTTATTCCAGTTTGAGGCATTAAAGTGCATTGCCCTATGCTGGACTTTACAAATATCATTCATTATCATTTTGTGTGATATCGATTATAAAAAATAGAAAATTTTTTTTTCCTAAAATTTTTTTTTTTTTAAAAATTTGGAAAAAATTATTAAAAAATTTTTTTATATAATTTTTGGCCAAATAGGAAATTTAAAAGGTTCACCCTAAACCCATCTAAATATTTTTACGATCTCACAATCCGTTTTATCCCGGCACCTCCCCAATGCACCGTCAGGTTAATTTAATTTTTTATACCTACCCGGCACCCCCACCAAAAATTTCAAAAATTTAGCATTTTTTGTGTCATTTTTTAAAATTTGGATATGAAGCCAAATATCAAAATCGAAAAAAAATTTCCTCTTTTGATATGTAAAATATTGATTTTTTGCCCACCCTAATTGCCCCCCTGATTAATTTTTATCTTAACCATACTTAATTTTGTGAGGAATTTTTTTCGTCAGAATATTTAAAATTTTCCCCCCTAAACAAAAAGGTTTGGGTTTTCTTGCATATGCGGGTTTTCTTGGACTGCAAGATCCTCGAGGGCTCGCGATTGACGGGGGGGGCCAAGCGTCTTTACTGGGGGGACGCTGGGCAGGATGTCGTCATGGTTTCTACGTTGGAGGGGAAACAGAAGAGGACCCTCGTATCTACCGAGCTCGATCAACCCCACGACATTGTGGTGGATCCGGAGGGCGGGTGAGGGAGGATTTACTACTTGATGGGAAATTTATACCAATTTTATTTACTTTTGACAATAGAGCACTGTGAGATTAACATTTTTTCTTCTGTAAAATTAATTTTCCCAAAATAAGCATTAATTAGTATTACTTACAAATTGGTGATTAAAAAAAATAATGAGTTGATGGAATTGCTACAATAATCACTTCTTATTACTCCATAATAACAAAAAAATGTGTCAAATTAAGTAAAATTTTGAATTTTTTTTTTTTTTAACTTAAAATAACGGTATTTTTAACTTAGAGTAACCCAAATATCATGTTTTATCTACATCTTTTTAAACCACCTTAAATAACTTGAAAATGGCCCTTTGCACAGTTGTCAGAATAAATATTATACCAATTATAAATAATACACCTTTTCAAACATATTTTTGTCTGGTATAATGGGGTTTAAGTGCAAAATGGTATCTTCACGTACCGTATCTCTCGTTATTAGTTGCTCGCTACTCCCAGACATGACTCATTTTGGGAAATCCGAGTGTGTGTTCCTGATTATTTTATCATTATTTTATATAAACCTTTAAATTGTGTTGTCCCTAGACTGATGTTCTGGTCTGACGGGGAGTGAAGGCTCGCATCGAGTGGCGTTCATGGACGGCGCGGGGCGTCACGCTCTTCGTTGCCCTCGGGCGTTCAGTGGCCGACCGGGGCTCGCGCTAGACTATCCCGCCCCCACGACTCTACTGGACTGACCCCAAGGCTCACACGGTCGAGAGTATCCACATCGAGGGCAGGGGCAGACACCAGTCATGCGCTTCAAACAAGGTACGTCGGGTAAAATAACACAAAACCCGGCTGCTCCTACTGAAGACGGCTTTTGTTAATTAAAGTTTTACCATTATCCACGACTTGTTTTTATTCTTGTGGAATAGTGGTGCTAAAAATTAGCTGGTACAAAACACAAACAAACTCACTACATACAAACCAAAACCCGTTTGAAGGATATGTAACAAGTAAAATTTTGCATGTATGTTGTCAAAAGAAATGCACAAAATAAATAAAAACAATATTATTGTTCGATAATCATTAATCAATAAAACATTACGATAATTTTATTCTTAAAAATATTATTGAATATTGCATGTTACCTCAAAAGCTTGTCCAAAACGCAGTCTGCCATTAAACTTGTGTCTTTGTGCAAATGACAATGAAATAAAAAAACTTCATTATACAATCTCAAGTACATTGATAATTCCACTATTTTGCCCAATTTTTTTCCAACATCCAATCTTGATTACGCCGTCCTGTTGGAAAAATTGACGCCCAATCGATCGATAATGCAGTCACTTTTTTGCGTCATCGATTTAATTTATTTTAATGTTGTGCATCTCTAGTATTTGTCATCATCAGCAAGGTTACATCACAAACTAGGTCATTGGCCCTCTCCTACCACTAAACTTGTCAAGTGATATTAATATTATACATTCAATAAATGATCATCTCTTAATTCAATATCTTGGCAACTTATTTTCTCTAGATAACATTTTATCACGTTTTTTCTCGTGTAGGTCGCACGTAGAATTGAAAATTGAATGGCACCACACTGGGGTGCGACCTATGCATGCAAAAAAATTTAAGTCCTACCCGGAACGACGTGTTGCATAAAAAAGATTGCGCGACGCACTTCACAATAGTGAGCGACACATTTAGTATTCAATATTAAGAATTTACTGATATTGAGTTCCTAAATTGTGATAAAATTACACACCACTGCACAAGCCTTA
Source organism: Sweltsa coloradensis (assembly GCA_024449915.1). Taxonomy (NCBI): domain Eukaryota; kingdom Metazoa; phylum Arthropoda; class Insecta; order Plecoptera; family Chloroperlidae; genus Sweltsa; species Sweltsa coloradensis. The sequence goes on along the minus strand of JAMZAV010012286.1, from coordinate 865 downwards.
CCAACTGTGTAATATTTTGGCAGCATCCTAGGACTTCTTTGGATACAACGTTGATGTGATGTTGAAGGGTTACTTACCTTGTTATTTTTTTTTTTTTATTTATTTGAACTTTTAAAGAAGAATTTTCAGGATATTTGTCTACCCATATCCACCATCCCACATATTACATCAGTGCAAGCCTACAATCGAGTAAATACTTAGTTTGTGGCTTGTAAAAATTACTTCAGGAAGTTATTTTATATCCTTTTTTCAATTAAAAATCAAACAGCCATTCCTTTCAATCCCTTTTTTTGATGAGACCTTAGGAGGCGTAAGTACGAACATACCCTTGTTTTCAGAGGACAAGCCGTACAAGCTGGAAGTGTTTTTAAGACTCATTGTATGTGACGACTTATCGTAACAACAACATCCTAAGGTTGAACAAGTTTGGCGTTGGAGCGGCTACGAGTCTTGTGCAAGGGCTTAACAGGGCAACTGATATTCTCATTGTGCAGGAGAACAAGCAGACCAGAAACTGTAAGTTGACTTACATCGCTCTCGTAACGTACTAGACATGTAGTTGAGGCAATCTTAATGCTTGTCTAGTTTTACTGTTTTTTATTTATGTTTTTTTATTTTTTAAAGTTTTATTATATATTTATTTATATTTGTGAAGAAAAAATATAACGTTCTTTAGACATGTCAAACTTGGAGGAATAAGTGAAAACTGGAAAAGGGAAGCACAATGGGGGCACAAACAAGGATGTACATAACCAACTTAATGGCAAGAAAAGGGACAAGACCACCCAGAAGACCTACAAAAACCAAGTCACAACCACAAAAAAAAAAATACAAAAAGGATTTATTTTCATACTAGGAAAAAAGA
>JAMZAV010012285.1:0-42435 GCA_024449915.1 Sweltsa coloradensis | reverse complement strand
GTCGGTATGGTATGAGCGTGCAAAGGGTTGTCGCGTGAATCGTAAATAGACATCCTAGAAACGGGGTTTATCCCTGCTGTATAATTTATTTATTGATTTTTTTGTTTCATTGCAATAACTGATAACGTTGTTAAAATTTAAAACGTGCGTCTTGAATTTCATTTTTTGGACGAGATTCTACGATAAAACTGACTGAGTTACGGATAATGCTTCTAAAACATATTTTGAAAATAAAAAATAATAATATTTATGTATTTTAGTCAGTTTTGATCGTAGACACTAGGGAAAAACACATTTCATAACTCAAGCTACACATTTGAACTACGTTATAAAAATATTTGCAATTAAAAAAAAAAATATTTTGCTGAATAAATTATTTTCATCACAATAGATTTAAAATGGGCGAAGGCAGGTAGAAAAAAACCCATGTTCGCTCCCAAGTTCGGTCACGCCAAAAAAGGTGGAAAGGGAAAAATGCAGACAATAGACGGGACGACCGATCCCGGTCTGGTCCGCCGATGGTCACTTTGTACCTCAAGGATGGATAGACTTTAGCTGATGTTTGCGAGGTGGACTTTTTCTCTACACCGCCTGTACGCCTTTTTTTAAAGAAAGCAACGACGACGTGGAGAAACTAGGGCCCCTTAAACCCGGTTAGGTCATATTGCGCCGCTTTGAATAAAAGGGAAAATGAGAAGGTGAATGCAGTATGTTTGATGATTAGATTGTTTCTAAGTGTATAAATAACAAAATAAATTGATGATGAGAAAGTAATAGCAAAATAAAAGTTATGTATGTAAATGAAAATAAAGAAAAAAAACAAATGTGTAAGATGTGAATTAAATTTTGTTGAATAGAATTACAATGGATGGGAAATTTAGAAATTTTGTCGCCGTTATCATATGATAGAAGTTCTTCATATGGATTGGGAGAGATCAAATTGCGTGCCAATGCATCAATATTTGGCACATTCTGCTAGCATATGATGCACGGTTAAAGGTCATCACATGTGTCACATATGGGAATAACCTTTTCTTGTTAAGAGATATCCGTGTGTAAGGCGTGTATGGCCTATACGAATTCTAGACAATCCCACTTTTCTCTACGTGGAGTCGAGACGTAGGTGGAGGAATTTTGTTAGTAAATGTGGGCATCACACTATGCAATTTTTTTTTTTGCAACACATCCCACGATGCTTGTCGCAAATCCAAAAACCCTTTGCTTGTATCCACTCTTGACTCTGGAACGGGAACTAGATTGAAATCAACGTCGCGACGCTGGGAAGCTTCCTTACAGCCCGATCAGCGTGTTCATTTCCTCTATGCCCCGTGTCCATTTATCCAGCAAAACTCTATTATATATCCCTTAGAGTTATTTTTTTTCTAAATAGAATTGGATGTCTTGTACCAAATGATGACTAGAATACATGAGTTTTATAGCTTGAAGTGAATTTAAAGCTATCTGAACAAAAAAAGGGTATTCTCCACAACGACAGCGTAGAATGTATTTAAGAGCTTCACGGATGGCGAATAACTCTGCAGTGAAACTGAACAACCGTCGCTTAGCCTGAAACGTTCAGTTAAGGTGGAGCAATAAAAGCACTTCCAAACCCTTGTTGTCAATTTTGGAGCCATCTGTGAATCCCAAGTAAACCTTTGATGTTCATGGCAAATCTTTCGAAAGTTAATTTTGGAATACACTATCGCAAGTAGAGTTTTTATCAAAACGACAAAGGTAAAATATAATAATGGGCTCTTGGTGTAAACCAGGGCGGGTTATTGCTAAATACAAAATTAAAAACTTTTGGCAGATGAAATTCTATAAGATTAAACAAAGTTTACATCTTAATCCCGTTGGAAGAGATGCCTTGGGTTTGTTATCAAAGTGTCTGACATATGTCGTGTTAAAAAAACATTCCGATTTGCTGGATGGTTAGGCATAGCTTTATTTTCATTACATACGTACCCATCAAGAGGTTTCTCCGTTCGCTAAGGAGGACACACCTGACTCGGGCATACAAGCTGACTACCGGCTTGTTCGAAATGCACCAAGAGCAATACAAGACCAAAATGGTGGACAGTGTCTAGAAGTTTAAGGTTGTGTTACTTGCTGAAGAGTATACGAACATCCATAGTCCATCTTGGAGCAAAACTAGAGATCCGTAAATTCTCAACATGCAGTCCTATCTGCACCCCACGTGTATTACTGAGAACTTTAAATAGGTTGATTTTCAACATGATTTTTGCGTAACTCAACAACGTGGTCTTTCCCAAATTAGCTTTTTGTCAAACACCATTGACGAGAAGACGGACATTTGTTTTCAATTAAAGTTCTACATTGTTAAACGATAATTGTGGGTCATTTTGGATTCCTTGAAGAGGGCAAAGTGAATGCACTGAGTTTTTTCGGGAGAGAATCGTGTCCCCCGCTTTCGAGCCCATTCCTTATATTGTTCAATCCAATTTGGACGTGTCTTTGAGCTGTTGATAAATTTACCGATCTGTAGAAGATTCCAGTGTCATCTACAAATAGGCACGACATTAGGCTCTTTGGGATACAACCCACCACACTGTTTATTCCAATAGCAAACAGTGATACCGACAAGACCGAGCCTTGTGGTACACCTGTTCCAGTGAGAACGAGTCTGACAAAACATTGTTAACACGCATTTTGAAAGTTCTATCTTTAAAAAGTTTTCTAAAAATTTTGGCATGTGCCCTCCGAAAACCCCACTCGTGAATCTGTTGAAGAATATTATACCTCCATGTTGTATCGTATGCTTTTAAATGTCAAAAAGCACACCAACAACATGTTGTTTTGCAACAAACCTTCTTGAATAAACGCCCTCAAATCGAACCAAGTGGTCGATGGTGCAACGACGTTGACAAAATCCACATTGGACGTTCGCCAAAAAAACCGCGTGTCTCCAGCATCCACATTAGTCGTTTGTTGACATCTTTTCGAACAATTTGCAAAGCAACTTGTCAGAGAAATAGGGCGATATAAAGTCGGCATCGACTTATTTTTTTGTGGGTTTAAGGAAGTGGAATTAAGATGGCACTACGCAACTATCGGGAAATATGTCAGACAACCACAAAATATTAAAAATAAAATAATAACTTCCAATGGGGGATCAGTCAGGTGCACAAACATGTCGTTGTGCATTTTGGTCTTCTCCCACAGAGTGCGACGTAATGAGCTTAACGCCTTTACGGAGTTCCCACAAAGAGAACGCTCTGTTGTATGGCTCATCGTTTTCAGATGAGAAATTAATTTTCGAGCTTCTGTAAACTGCTTGTGTGCTAGAAATTCTGCATCAATCGTGCATTACTGCTTACCGATGCAAAATGTGTACCCAGTACTGAAGCCACATCTGCTGGAGTAGTAACTAATTGCCCGCCACCCTTTGATAGGGGGTTTATGGGGGTTTACCTGACGTCCCTAATTGATTAATCCTTTTCCACACCATCGTGGAAGAGGTGCTGTAATTTATAGAAGATACATACTCTTGCCATGAACTGCCTCTTACTATTTTTGATAATTCGTCTCGTTTCGCTCTCTCGTGCTTGAATTGATTAAATTTTCAAATGTAGGAAAGGGTATTTAATTTTTAAAAGCTGCTTTCTTTCCCCTTGATGGCCAATGCACAATCTTTGTTCCACCCCAGGGACGACACGACGACGTTGTTCACCACTAGTCAGTGGTAAAATGGCATATGCTGCATCAAGCAAGCATTTACTCACATTATTGACAAGCAGAACGAAAAACGTGAGAAACTATGGAGCTTCAACCGGTTAGGCCATATTGCGCCGCTTGTAATATTAAATGCTAAAGAAATGAGTTAATGGTGAGTGTGATGATTAGTAGGCCTATATTGTTTTGAAAGTGTCAGAAAAAAATAGAAAATGATGGTGATGATTGTAATAGCAAAACAAAAATTATTTATTAGAATTGAAATAAATATTTGTTTATTTGGATTAAGGACGTGTCAACCGTTAGGTCATAATGCACCACTCTAGCCTAGGGGATATGGGGAGAAGGGGCCTATGCTGGTCAGAACCAGCCACTGGTAAGGGGAGGAAGGGGGATTTCTCACGTCGCGATCGTCAAAGTCTTTGTCAACGTTCGATGTGTCATTGTCATCGTCGTCGGGGAGGTCGTCAAGGGAAGGGGAGTTGTCCCCTACGAAGTTTGCCAGAGCTCGCCTCTATGAGAAATTTCGAAAAATTGTCGCCGTTTGTGAGGGACAATTTGAAAGTAGTTAAAACAATCTCTTAAAATGAATACAGATGAATTATAAAAAATATGAAAAAATAGTTTTTGTTGTTCCAGGGGCTTTATTAATCGGTACTTCAATCAAGTAGGTAGCAGAAATTTTGGTAAATTTAGTGAAATCGGGGGCCGTATAATGAAAAATAATTTATAAAACACTATTATACCATTTATAAACTAAATGTAATTACTACAGTTTGTATCGGTAGTTTATTCGGGGCCTTCCTCGGCATCTACTCATTATTTAAATACAAGCTGTCCCTATAATAAAAGTAACTTTCTCAATAGTAAGACACAATATTCAATGCTTAGGCCGAAGAAATTAAATTCCAATTTTATAAATTGAGCAATACGTTAATTAGCTTTCGCTTTTTCTAATGAGCTAATTGCGGTGAAATTTTTTATCTTGTTTGTTTGATGTTGGGTTTAATGGTTCCGTATTTAGCGATACTAAAAACACGATAAACGTTCTAGGGGGTATGTTAGGTGCCATTGACCTTCAGGGCGAGATAGCTTGCTGTCTGTACCGTACAGGACCTTGGGGACATTCGCAAGTTATTATCTTGGACTGTGTACTTCCGTGCCGAGAAATGGGCTCAGTGCTAGACTACCGGGAAGATTGGACTTTAGATTTTGGATTTTGTTTATTTGGATTAAGGACGCGTCAACCGTTAGGTCATAATGCACCACTCTAGCCTAAGGGGGGGGGGGAGGAGGGGCCCATACTGGTCAGAACCAGCCACGGGTAAGGGGAGCAAGGGGGGTATTCTCACGTCGCGGTCGTCATCGTCCCTTTTTCATCGTTCGTTTTGTCATTGTCATCGTCGCCGGGGGGTCGTCAAGGGAAGGGGGCAAGGTCCCCGACGACGATTTCCAGAGCTCGCCTTAGTTTGGGGAGTAAGATACTCCGCTCTCTCTAGCTGATGTTTGCCAGGTGGACTTTTTCTCTTGAATCGCCTTCTACGCTTAGCAGAGCCATGCCCCGGGCCCAATTCTATCCCGGGCCCAGACGGGAGTTAGATTTTGGAGCACTTTTACGACGACGTGTGAAACTAGGGCTTCAACCGTTTTTGGGCTTATTGCGCCACCAGTGATTTTTTTGTTTTTTTGGATGAAGGGCGCGTCAACCCTTAGGTCATAATGCACTACTATAACCTAAGGGGTGGGGGGGGCAAGGCCCAGGCTGGTTTAGAACCAGCCACGGGTAGGGGAAGGAAAGGGGTTCTCATGTCGCGGTCTTCATTGTCTTTGTCATCGTTTGTGGTTTTCCTTGTCGTCATCGTCGTCGAGGGGTCGGGAAGGGAAAGGGGGCAAGGTCCCCGATGACGATTACCAGAGCTCGCCTGTAGATTCGGGGAGTTATACTATACCCCTTTATACTAGCTGATGTTTGCGAAGGGACTTTTTATCTTGATCGCCTTTTACGATTAGCATAGCCATGCTCTGGCCAAATTCTACCCCGGGCCCAGACGGGGTATTTGGATTTAGTCGCGTCAACCGTTAGTTCATAAAGCACCAGTTTAGTCTATGGGGAGGAGGAGCCCTGCTTTGGGCAGACCAGCCACTGGTAAGGGAGGAGAGGGGTTTCTCACGTCGCGGGGCGTAGTCTTTGTCATCGTTCGTTCTGTCCCTTGTCATCGTCGTCGGGGAGGTAGTCAAGGGTAGGAGGAGGTGTCCCGACGACGAATTTCAGAGCTCGCCTCTAGTTTCGGGGAGTAATATACTCCCTCTTCCCAGCTGATGTTTGCTAAGTGGACTTTTCTCTCTTGAATCGCCTTGTACGATTAGCAGACAATGCTCTGGGGCCAAATTTTACCCCGGGCCCCCCCGACGGGGTGAGAATAGCCTTGGATATTCCTTCCCATCTCTCAAAAACATTAGTATTTGTTTCCTCCATGCCATTGCTCACACCATAGCTGATGCTTGCTAGAACATAGAGGGTTTTTCTTGTTTATATTTATCTTCTATTTCTACATAGCAATTTTGTTATTGTAGTCACACACGTTTGAACAACATCCAATTCCCCAAAAGCAAAGATGCAGGTTATTCTTTGGGCAAAAATTTGTAAAAATATTATTAGCAGGAATAGTCTATTTAAATAATGATTACTTCTTTCTTTTCAGATGGCACCCAGACGTGAATACATGCAGTTTATCCTTGGATTTACTTATTCATATAGACGTACAATTGGATGTATCTGGCTGAACCTTGAATTGAAAGACTTGAGAAGAAGAAGAAGTCAGCAAAATTATGTTTTCTAACATACTTAAAAAATAATACGTAAAACAACGCACAGAAACTCCAGCGGGCATGCGCGGGTCTATAGACTAGTTGCACGCGTCCGTCGCCTCACCGATCTCTATTATGTCGCAATGAGGCAGATGTTTCTACACCAGCACGATTCACAAGTTCCATGTAGCCGCCAGTCTTATATGTCATACTTTTGTTATTTTAATTAGTGTTTATTGGACATAACACTGCTCTTTATCAATATTATATGTGTGATATTTCGACTTCTATACAAAAAAAGTCCTTATTTTTCCTTTGTTCAACCTTAAATTTGAAAAAAAGATTTTTGACTAAAAGTGGAAATATCACAAAAAAAATATTGATAAAGAGCAGTGATAAACACTTATTTAAAAAATAACCTGTTCTACTAGTTTAGTTTATCTATCCTACCTTAGTGTTTATTTTGTTTTGTTAAAACAAAAGTATCTCTAATAATAATATACTACAATCTGGAAGTGGAGCGACAGAAGACGACGTGAGAAACTAGGGCGCTTCAACCGGTTATTTCATATTGCGCCGCCTGTGATAATGAAAGTCGATGAGATGAGTTAATGGTGTGTTTGATGATTATATTGTTTTCTAAGTGTATAAAAATAACAAAATAAAATGTTGGTGATGATAGTAATTGCAAAATAAAAGTTATGTAGTGTGTGAATGAAAAATAAAGAAATTAAAGAAATATGTATGATGTGAATTAAATTTTGTTAAATAGATTATTTTGGATGAGAAATTTTGGAAGTTCTTCATATGATTGGGAGAGATCAAATTGCGTGCGCAAGGCTTCATATTTGATAAATTCTGCTAGCTAGCATATAATAAAGCCTATTCGAATTTTGGACAATACCACCACTTCCCTACGAGAGAGTCGAAACGTAGGTGGACGTATTTTATTAGTCAGTGTGGGGATCACACTTCCCAATTTGTTATTTTGCAACACATCCCCAAAATGTTGTCGCAAATCCCAACAATCGTTGCTTGAATCCACTCTTGACATATTGAACGGCAACTAGATCGAAATCAACGTCGCGACGCTAGGAAACTTCCTTAGAAGCCCGATCAGCATGTTCATTTCCCTCTATGCCACGTGTCCAAAGTATCCAGCAAAGCTCTATTATAACCCTTGGAGTTAAGTTTTTTTTAAAATATAGAATTGGATGTTCTGTACCAATGATGACTTGAATACATGAGTTATATAGCTTGAAACGAACTTAAGCACGCATCTGAACACAGAAGGTATTCTCCACAACGACGCTATCTGTTGGCGAATAACTCGCAGTAAAAGCTGAACACACGTCGCTTAGCCTGAAAAGTGAAGTTTTAAAGGGGGAGCAACGCCTATGTGCAACATTCAAAATAAAAATTTCGCTGGCTGTGTGTTTGTCCACCTCACTTTAGTGGGAGCTAAAGGGACGACAACGTGCATGAGCACCTAAGGCGCTTCAACCGGTTAGGTCGTATTGCGCGAAGCACGACTTTCGACGACGACGTGAGAAACTAGGGCGCTTCAACCGGTTAGGTCGTATTGCGCGAAGCACGACTTTCAAGATACATCTTCTATACCCGATATCATTGTTGTTGCTGAGTTTTGCATATTTCTTTGAAAGTAAGTGTTACATCTGAACAACTTATAGCTTTTACTGGAATCGGGTGAAACGTAATTGAAAATATAGTGATCTTTAATGACGGTGAAATGTGATTAGGTTTGAAAATAATGATAGTGAAGAGATGTCTCCTTATTTGTGTACTTCATCATTCAGCAGAAACATTATGCAAAGATGGTTTTCTTTTGGTAGTTGCTTCAGTTTATTGGATGAGCGTTAGCGAGCGTAGCGAGCGAATCGAAGATTCCATTTCACTACACTGGAGAAAAAAATCCGGAATGTTTTTTTTTTCTTTTTTTCTTTTCTTTTCTTTCTTTTTTTGTATTTTTGTCTGTTAGCACGATTCCGGCTAAACCGATATTCCGATTGCGATGAAATTTTATAGAGGTCTTCGAAATCTCTGAACTAAGAACTGCCACCTTTTTGAGCGCAATCGAAAAATTATTTCTCGTGAAAATCGCAATTTTACGATTTTTTTTTATTTCTTCGGCTTATAACACCTACATGCTTTATCCGATTATAATGATTTTTTCACAGAACCTTAATTTTAAGAATTAATATTTTCGTGTAAAATTTGTGCGTAATCGAATAATTATTTCTTATGAAAATTTCAAAATTACGATTTTTCCTTTTTTTAAATTACAATTTAATTTAAAAAAATTTAAATTTAAATTTTTTTTTTAATTTGATTTAATTAAAAAAAATTTCAACAAAGTTCTGATTTTTTCACAGAACAACAGAAAATCCGCATAACACATGGGAGTCAATGCCCAATTACGCTCATCAACAACGCGGCGGACTTAAGCGTTTTCCTAGTAAAACTATCTCCCTTTCAATTCGCTCATAGGGATGCTAGGGTGAGACAATCAGTGTATTATATATTTCTTCTAACACACAATTCCAGCATTTTAAACCCTCGACCGAGGAAAGCTCGTCACAAATTAATACCTATAACGTTGTAGGAAGGGGTTCGTTTATTCCACCCTGAAAATGGTATTGAGGGCCATACTCAACTTCTCTTTTCGACATTCTGTTTTGATTGTTTTGAAATTTGGTTAAAAATAAGGTGGCCCGGCGCCACAAAATAATAAAACGTTTTATGAGTATTGAACAGCCCATACGTTTAAAAATGTGCTCAAAAGCACATAAATACCTACTTCTACAAAAAACAGATTAAAAACTGTAAGGCGTACAATGAAGTGACTACGACGTTTGAAACTAGGGCGCTTCCCAACCGGTTAGGTCTCTTGCGCCCCCCCAGGACCTAATAAATGTGATAAAATGGTATTTTTTAAATTTTATAACCTAAATAAATAAATAAATTCAATTTGGGTTTTTCGTAATTTTATTCTTTTTCAATAAATTATCTATGATATTTTTAATAGCTGTAATGGTTTATTTGGATTAAGGACGCGTCAACCGTTAGGTCATAATGCACCACTCTAGCCTGTGGGATATGGGGAGGAGGGAGCCCATGCTGGTCAGAACCAGCCACGGGTAAGGGGAGGAAAGGGGGTTTCTCACGTCGCAGTCGTCATTGTCTTTGTCATCGTTAGTGGTGTCATTGTCGTCGTCGTCGGGAGGTCGTCAAGGGAAGGGGGCAAGGTCCCGACGACGATTGCCAGAGCTCGCCTCTAGTATCGGGGAGTAGTATACTCTCCTCACCCTTGCTGAGTACCACTATATGCTTATATGCAAATCAGTTCATTACTTACATTGAATATCAACCGAATATCTTGATATAGTCGTACCCCTAATGGCCAACTATACCACTTCTGATGCTTTTAGGCCTATGAGTTCTCATTATCGTCAAAGATTTATTGGTTTATTTTGGATTAAGGACGCGTCAACCGTTTGGTCATAATGCACCACTCTAGGCTAAGGGGGGTGGGGAGGAGCCCCCATGCTGTCAGAACCAGCCACGGGTAAGGGGAGGAAGGGGGGTTTCTCACGTCGCGGTCGTCATCGTCTTTGTCATCGTTCGTTGTGTCATTGTCATCGTCACCGGGGGTCGTCAAGGGAAGGGGGCAAGGTCCCCGACGACGATTGACAGAGCTCGCCTCTAGTTTTTGGGGAGTAAATACTACCCTCTTAGTAGCTGATGTTTGCGAGGTGGACTTTTTCTCTTGAATCGTCTTTTTACGATTAGCAGAGCCATGCTCTGGGCCAATTCTACCCTGGGCCCAGACGGGGGATAAAGATTTTATTAATTAATGATTAATTCACATGAATTAATTACCCTCATTTGAATATGATATATCTGGTCAGACGACATTCCCGCTGCAGCCGTACAAGGACGACGACGTGAGAAACTAGGGCGCTTCAACCGGTTAGGTCATATTGCGCCGCCTGGGACCTATATAAATATGTGATAAAATGTTATTTTTTAAATCTTATAACCGAATTAATATAAAATAAAATAAATTTTTGTTTTTCGTAATTTTCTTCTTTTTCAATAAATTATCTATATTTTTAATTATAGCTATAGTCGATATTAGCATGACTTAAACCATCGTTTTTAAATGTAGAAAAATATAATAATATAGTTGAGGGATGTATACTATAGGTTAATTATAAAGAAAAGCGTGAAAGAACGTAGGCTAATTAACATATTGCTTTGTACTGCCGAACCCCCGAATTACATTGTATAATATTCTTCAAGTCCATGTTGAACAATCCAACAGACTATACAAATGGGGGGTGGGGGATGCGGATGAGAGGGGATTGAGCCCATCTGCCATTTCGGCAATTACGGCATTATGTTACAAACTGCTCACTTTTGCTTTGCAGCCTTTTGATTAAAAAAACGCAACAATCATTTTCGATTTAATGCAAATGAGTGCAATTTAATCTAGGTTTAGAAGACCTCTTTCTTATTGACAACAGCTGTCCCAATCTACATTTTCAAACAAATCTGTTATAAACGATACAACACCAACTGAATTTGACCGTCTCAACTGTATTACGTTGCCCAATGGGGGCAGTTCACACATATGGCGCAAGTAATCCAAGGTTGGACATGGCAATCCATCCACTGCCTGCTAACCTACCAGCCACAATATATCAAGCGGAGCGACTGCTAACATCCAAATCGTGATCTAGTCTGTGGCTTATTTAGGTCTCTGTGCTACGGAGGAAGTATTGTATTGCGATAGGTCGGTGGTACACTTGATACAAGGCAAGGTGTATCTTATTCTCTTCCCAATGATATAGCACAAGACATTCAGTTTTTTTGTTTATTTGGATAAAGGACGCGTCAACCGTTAGGTCATAATGCACCACTCTAGCCTAGGGGATATGGGGAGGAGGGGCCATGCTGGTCAGAACCAGCCACTGGTAAGGGGAGGAACTGGGTTTTTCTCACGTCGCGGTCGTCATCGTCTTTGTCATCGTTCGCTGTGTCATTGTCATCGTCGTTGGGGAGGTCGTCAAGGGAAGGGGACGGGTTCTCCGACGACGATTGCCAGAGCTCGCCTCTAGTTTTGGGGAGAAATATTCTCCCCTCTTACTAGCTGATGTTTGCGAGGTGGACTTTTTTTTGAATCGCCATTTACAATTAGCAGAGCCATGCTCTGGGCCAATTCTACCCCGGGCCCAGACGGGGGTAAGGTGTATGTATCTGTTCTCAATGATAGCACAAGCTCATTCAGATTCTGGAAAGCAAGAAATTCGAGCATCGAAACCGACGATAACGACGACGTGAGAAACTAAGGCGCTTCAACCGGTTAGGTCATATTGCGCCGCCTGTGATATTGAAAGTTGATGAGATGAGTTAATGTTGTGTTTGATGATTAGATTGGTTTTTTAATGGCGTTTTTTTATTGGCCGCACTCAGGTCGCAAATATTGCGCCCTAGTGCGCAACTGGATTGCCACTTGTCTTTTCATTTGTTCAGTTTTGTAATGTTATTCAAGCGGAGGTTGACAACAATGACATCTCTGCACTCGCCGAGTGCATGCCAATGGAAAACGCCATAAGTTTATTTATAACAAAACAAAATGAAGATGATAGTAAAACAAAAGTTATTTATGTGAATGAAATATAGAAATTAAAGAAATGTTTAATGATATGAATTAAATAGTTAAAATAAATATAAATAGTTGTTAAATAGATTATAGGCCTACACTTTGGATGATAAATTTAGAAAGTTTGTCGCCGTAATCATATGAAGAAGTTCTTCTTTCATCTGATGGGAGGGATCATATTGGAACATTCTGCTAGCATTTTATGTACGGTTAAAGGTACATCAAAATGTGTCACATCTGGGAATATCCTTTATTCTGGTTAAGAGATATCCGTGAGTTAGACGTGTGTGGCCTATTCGAATTCTGGCCAATACCACCTCCTCTTACGTGAGAGTCGAGGACGTAGTGGACGAATTTTATTAGTCAGGAGGGCATTACACTACGCCAATTTGTTATTTTGCACCACAAACCCAAGATGATTGTTGCATTAAAACAATTTTATGTGAGGGAGTACCATTTAGGGGGGTGGGGGAGATGCTAATTACTCACCTCATATCTGCAATCTTTAGGTTAATGAGTATGTGTATGTTATATTAATGTGTTATTTTGTATCCATACTAAGTCATCCATCCTTGAGGTACAAAGTGACCATCGCGGACGAGACTTTGATCGGTCGTCCCGTCTATTGTCTGCATTGTTCCTTTCCACCTTTTTTGGCGTGACCGAACTTGGGAGCGAACATGGGTTTGTTTCTACCTGCTTCGCCCATTTCAAATCTATTGTGATGAAAATAATTTATTCAGCAAAATATTTTTTTTATAATTGCAAATATTTCATAACGTGGTTCAAATGTGTAGCTTGAGTTATGAAATGTGTTTTTTTCCCTAGTGTCTACGATCAAAACTGACTGAAATACATAAATATTATTATATTATTATATAATATTATCAAAATATGTTATAGAAGCATTATCCGTAACTCAGTCAGTTTTTATCGTAGAATTTCGTCCAAAAAAAATGAAATTCAAGACGCACGCTTAATATTTCAACAACGTTATTAGATATTTGCAATTAAACAAAAAAATCAATAAATAAATTAATACAGCAGGTATAAAACCCTCAGTTTCTAGGATGGTCTATTTTACGACTACACGCGACAACCCTTAGCAGCTGCCTCATACCCATACCCGACGCGTCCGTCGATGGTCACTTTGTACTTCATGGATAGATAGACTTTAGGTCACATTTATTTATGTAACTCCTCATGAGTGAGTGGCAAATTTACATTTTAGTTATTTTAAATGCCACTTTTCAAACCCGTCCAACCCGTCAAGCCGTTGATTATTTTAACGAACCCCATTCATAATGTGGGCGTCATCTCATAACGTACTCACGGCAAGATGTGTAACAGTCTTTCGCGTCCAGATGTTCTCTAATTTATTCAAGAACGCCTTTGTACATCGTCATCTTTATATGACGGCGTCATCCCTTAACGTCAAATTGGCACCCCATTGAGGCGTCTGTCAAGCGTCAACCGTCGGACCATGCATTCGTTCAAGGGGGTTCATGTTTATGCATATCATTATCACCTTCGTAAAGAAGCCGAAACTCGATCTGTGCAGCGAAGCTATATCCCTTTTATGTCAATACTTGATTATCTTGTAAATTATTAATTCACGTTCTTGAGATATTTTGTTATAACATTGTTATTACTATTATATTTTGTTGACAGTGCGGAAATTTGTCTCGCAAAAGTTTCCTTGTAGCTCACTATGGTCCATGGGGCTTCCTGCCAGTGAACAGACTTTTTTTGACATTGCCAACATTATCAGAATATTTGAAATGTCGGCGTGAAACATTGTACCAATGTTGGAGAAATGTTTTCGTGCAGCACTGGGATTGAAGTTCCACTTGACGACGACGTGAGAAACTAGGGCGCTTCAATTGGTTAGGTCATATTGCGCCGCCTGTGATATTGTAAGTAATGAAATGAGTTTATGGTGACTATATGATGATAATATTGTTTGCTAAGTTTAAAAAATAAAATATAAAGATAGCACATCCATTAAAAAATGCATTATTGTTATATTTTTATGATATAGTTGAGCGAGCGAAGCGAGCGTCTCCACTTGACTCTTATGGCTCGAATGTCTGTTTTTTTTTTTTTTTTTTTTTTTTTTGTTACTGCTTCGATACAGGTCGCACCGTTTCTCTGATCGACCTGAAATTTTTCACGCATGTACATACTACCTAGGCGGGTTGCTGTATAGTTTTTGAACAAAATCCGATTGTTGGTTATAAAAAATAAAAAATAAAATAAAAAAATAAAAAAATAAAAATGTTCTGATCGTTATGAAATTTTGCAGGGTCAATAAGTACACCATTCTCTCCTATTTTTCAAATTTTCAGCTAAATCGGTCAAGACGTTAAAGACTTATTGGTAATCATAATTCGAAAAATGATGCTAAAAAATGAAGGAGGCAGTGAAGATACAAAGATACACTTTAGAAGGCATGACGTGAATTAGTACAATGCAAAGATGTTGGAATAGTATACAGTGTACAATGTCAATATCCAGTTAGGCCTACACTGTGTGGTGGGCCTTATGGGAATGTCGTACTCGGGTCATGTGCACGTACCGGTACTCGCTCAACAACGCGTCCAACTGAGCGTTTTCCTAGTAGACCTACATGACAAGGGATAAAAAATTAAATTCAATGTATCTATGGTGCTATACATTTGTGTTATGTGCGACCCTGAAGATATACATCAATGAGTATAGTCACCGTTTGAAAGCAAGCCATCAAACACGTCTAAAAATATATCTGACATCCCCTGAACTCAGCCCAAGATCAAGATTTGACCCCTCCCCCCGCACCGTTCCATAACGTCAACCGCCAAGCCACGTGTTTATAAGCAAGCGCTTCGAACGTCTTTGTTGTCGACTGCTTTGCATATGTATTGACCTCTTTGATGTGAGCCAGGACAAAGAGGTCGAGAATATTTCGTTACACAAGAGTGTGAGCAAATAACAACAATGTGCGTTTCCCCGTTTGGTTTTGTTGGCACGTTTGACCGGTAATGTTTTTCGCACTCTTCCAGTCAGTCAACGCCAGTCACGAGGGCCCGACGAGATATGCTAAGTGTATTATATATTTTCTTCTAACACACAATTCCGCATTCACACCTCGACCGAGGAAAACTCGTCACAAATTATACCTACGTTGTAAGGAATGGAGTTCCGTTTATTCCACCAGGAAACTGGTATTGAGGGCCATACTCAACTTCTTCTTTTTCGACTTCTTGTTTTTGATTGTTTCGAATTCGATTAAGACTGAAAAACAAGACAAAATTTTATATACTGCCCGCCGTGGGTGCCCCGGCGCTACAAAATAATAAAACTTTGATGACGTATTAAACACCCCATACGTTTAATATCGGTGCCCCAAGTCCCATAAATACTTCTACAGAAATACAGATTAAAACTTGTAAGGCTTATGTTTCATTACAATGAAGCGACTACGGTACGACGTTATCAACTATGTCGCTTCAACCGGTTAAGGTCATTCTTGCGCCGCCCTCAGGACCTAATAAAATGTGATAAAATTCTTATTTTTAATCTTATAACCTAATAAATATAAATAAATTCAATTTGGGTTTTTGGTACTTTTATTCTTTTCATAATTATCTATGATATTTTTAAATAGCTGTAATGGTTTATTTGGATTAAGGACGCGCCAACCCCGTTCGTCATATTGCAACCACTCTAGCCTAGGGGATATGTGGTGAGGAAGGGGGTTTCTCACGTCGCGGTCGTCATAGTCTTTGTCTTCGTTTCCTTGTGTCATTGTTCCTCGTCGTTCCGGGGAGGTCGTTAAGGGAAGTGGGAGATTTTTTTTTTTAATGGGATTAGAGGACGCGTCAACCGTTAGGTCATAATGCCCACTCTAACCTAGGGGGGCTAGGGGGGGGAGGAATGGGGCCATGCTTTCAGAACCACCCACGGGTAAGGGGAGGAAAGGGTGTTTCCTCACGTCAGCAGTCGTCATTGTCTTTGTCATCGTTCGCGTGGTGTCATTGTCGTCGTTCGTCGAGGAGTCGTCAAAGGAAGGGGGCAAGGTCCCCGACGAGATTGCCAGAGCTCCGCCTCTAGTCTCGGGGAGTAGTATACCTCTCCTCACCTTGCTGAGTACCTATATTCTAATAGGCAAATCTTCATTACTTACATTGAATTTCCACCGATATCTTGAATCGTACCGCCTAGTGGCAACTATACCACTCTATAAGTGTTTTAGGCATGATTTGCTCATTATCGATAAAGGATTTTTATTAATTAATGATTAATTCACATGAATTAATTACCCGCATTTGAATATGATATATCTGGTCAGACTACCTTCCCGGCGCAGCCGTTGTGCAAGGACGACGAACGTGAGAAACTAGGGCGCTTCACCGGTTTAGGTCATATTGCGCCGCTTGGGCCTAATAAATATGTGAATAAAATGTTATTTGTTTAATAAATGTAACCTAAATTCAATTTGGGTTTTACGTAATTTTCTTCTTTTTCAATAAATTATCTTAGATATTTTTAATAACTATTATAAATCCAATAATCGATATAGCATGACTTTAATCATCTTTTTAAATGTAGAAAAAATATAATAATATATAGCTGAGGGAATGTATCCTAAAGGTTAATTAAATAAAAGAAAAAGCGTGAAAGAACGAGTAGGCTAATTAACCTATTGCTTTGTAATAACTGGCCGAGTGTGCCGAACCCTCGAATTCATGTATAATATTCTTCAATCGTCCAATCCACATATCTTTACAAATGGTGGGTGGGGGAATGTGGATGAGAGGGGATGAGCCATCTGTTCACTTCGGCAATTACGGCATTATGTTACAAACGGCTCACTTTTGCTTTGCAGCCTTTTGATTAAAAAAACGCAACAATCATTTTCGATTTAATGCAAATGAGTTCAATTTAATCTAAGTTTAGAAGACCTCTTTCTTATTGACAACAGCTGTCCCTATCTACATTTTCAAACCAATCTGTTATAAACGATACAACACCAACTGAATTTGACCGTCTCAACTGTATTACGTTGCCCAATGGGGGCAGTTCACACATATGGCGCAAGTAATCCAAGGCTGGACTGGCAATCCATCCACCTGCCTGCTAACTTACCAGCTACAATATATCAAGCGGACGACTGCTAAACACCAAATCGTGATCCTAAGTCCTGTGGCTTATTTGTAGGTCTCTGTGCCACGGAGGGAAGGATTGTAATTGCGATGGTCGGTACACTTTGATACAATGCTAAGGTGTAATCTTCATTCTCTTCTCAATGATATAGCAACAGACATTCAGATTCTGTTTATTTGGATGAGGACGCCGTCAACCGTTAGGTCCTGCACCTCTCTAGACTAGGGGATATGGGGGAGGAGGGGTCCCATGCTGGATCCAGAACCAGCCACAGGTAAGGGGAGGAACGGGGTTGTCCACGTCGCGGTCGTCACGGTCTTTGTTATCGTTCGTTGTGTCATTGTCATCGTCGTCGGGGAGGTCGTCAAGGGAAGGAGGAGGTGTCCCCGACGACGATTGCCAGAGCTCGCCTCTAGTTTCGAATAATATACTCCCCTCTTACCAGCTGATGTGTGCAAGGTGGACTTTTTCTCTTGAATCGCCATTTACGATTAGCAGAGCCATGCATGCTCTGGGCCAATTCTACCCCGGGCCCAGATGGGGGCAAGTGTATCTCTTCTCAATGATAGCACAAATACATTCAGATTCTGGAAAGAAAGGACTTTGATTCCCGAAACAGGATATTCTGAAGGGTGTCCGAAGTTTCCCACTGACGAACTTTCATGTCTTTTTGTGCAAATTGGTCATAGAGTTTTTAGCATTGTCGAAAGTAGTATAACATTCTACTTTGTAATAAAGGTATTATTTCATTTATGTATTTAATTTGATATTGTGCATTTTGTCAATGAAACCAACTTGACTTTCTGTAAAACGCATTTTTAAAATTATGTATGTCACGAACTAACGCCCAAACATGGACCAAAAACGACGACGTGAGAAACTAGGGCGCTTCAACCGGTTATGTCATATTGCGCCGCCTGTGATAATGAAAGTTGATGAGATGAGTTAATGGCGTGTTTGATGACTATATAGTTTTCTAAGTGTATAAATAACCAAATAAAATGATGATGACAGTAATAGCAAAACAAATGATTTTATGTGAATGAAAAATAAAGAAATTAAAGAAATGTGGATTAATTTTTGTTAATAGATTACTTTGAATCGAAATTTAGAAGTTTGTTCGGCCGTATCATATAATATGAATAAAAGTACTTCATATGATTGAGAGAGATCAAATTGCGTGCGCATTCATCATATTTGAACCTTCTGCCTAGATATGATGTACGGTTTAACGGCTACATCACATGAGTCCCAGTTCGAGACGTTAGAGGACGAATTTTATTATCACAGTGTGGGGCATCACAACTACGCAATTTTTTATTTTGCACCACATCCCAAGAAGCTTTGTCGCATTAAAACAATTTATGTGAGGGGTAACCATTTACGGGGTAGGGAGATGCAATTTACTCACCTTCACCCCTCATTCTACAATCTTTAGGTTAATGTATATGTAACAAGGTGGTTTGTATGTTTTATATTAATGTGTTATTTTGTATCCATACTAGGTCACATTTATGTAACTCCTCATGAGTGAGTGGCAAATTTACATTTTAGTTATTTTAAATGCCACTTTTCAAACCCGTCCAACCCGTCAAGCCGTTGATTATTTCACCGAACCCCATTCCATAATGTGGGCTTCTCATCATAACTTACTCAACGGCAAGGATGTGTAACAGTCTTCTTCGCGTCAAGAATTGTTCTCACTAATTTATGCTCTCAAGAACCTATTTGTACATCGTCACATTTATGTACGGGCGTCAACCCTTAACGTCAATTGGCACCCCCATTGAGGCTGTCCCTGTCAACGTCAACCGTCGGACCATGCATTCGTTCAAGGGGGTTCATGTTTTATGCATATCATTTTTCACCTTCGGAAAGAAGTTGAAACTCGATCTGTGCAGGCGAGCTGTTTCCCTTTTATGTCAAATACTTGATAATCCTTGTAAATTATTTAATTCACGTTCTTGAGATATTTTGTTATAAATTGGTTATTACTATGATATTTTATTATTTATATTTTGTTGACAGGGCGGAAATTTTGGTCTCGCAAAAGTTTCCTTCTAGCTCACTTATATTTCCATGGGGCTTCCTGCCAATAAACAGACTATTTTGAACATTTCCGGTTAACATTTATCATAATATGGAAATGTCAGAGTGAAACATTGTAACCAATGTTGGAGAAATGTTTTTCGTGCTGTCATTGGCAATGCCACAAACGACGACGTGAGAAACTAGGACGCTTCACCGCTTAGGTCCATATTGCCCGCCTGTGATATTGTTTTAGTTGATGAGATGAGTTTATGGTGACTATGATGATAATATGGGTTTCTAAGTTTAAAAAATAAAATATAAAGATAACACATCCATTTAAAAATGCGTTATTGTTATGTTTTTATGATATAGTAGATCTAAATGACAAGGGATACAAAGTTAAATTCAATGTATCGATGGTGCTATACATTTGCGTTATGTGCGACCCGGAAGATATATCAACTGAGTAATCCCGTTTGAAGCAACCTCAAACACAGTCTAAAAATATATCTGACATCCCCTGAACTCAGCCCAAGATTAAGATTTGGTGACCCCTCCCCCCCGCCACCGTTCCATAACGTCAACCGCCAAGCCACGTGGTTTATAAGCAAGCGCTTCGAACGTCTTTGTTGTTCGACTGCTTTCATATTATTGACCTCTTTGATTGAGCCAGGACAAAGAGGTCGAGAATATTGTCGTTTACACAAGAGTGTTAGCAAATAACAACAATGTGCGTTCCTCGTTTGGTTTTGGTTGCAGCTTAGACAGGTAAATGTTTGTTCGTACTCTTTCACAGTCAGTCAACGCTAGTCACGAGGGCTCGAACAGAGATCTCAGTGCGTGTGTTTAACGCGTGCTTGACTGATTTGCTGATAAAAGATAGTGAGGAGATGGCAGAGGGGCGGCCTAAGAGGTGTAACGTACGCTGTCCTTACATCTCATGACACGAAACTATAGCGAAGAAAGATTTTTTTTTTTTGGGTTTGGTTTAAAAAAAATTTGGATTAAAAGAAGGCAGTCGAATATAAAAAAAAACGTTCCCAAAAGAAATAAACAAAAATGAAACTTAACTGAAAGCGAGTTTTGACGTTTATTAGGTTTACGGGCGCGTCAACCGTTAGGTCATATTGCGCCTCCTGCGATAATGTAGTTTATTAGTTAGATAATAAGAACACATAATTTTTCAAAAGGGAGGAACGTAAGGGGGGACGTGGGGGAACGCGGGGTGGACAGGCCTGTGCAGGTCAGAACCAGCCACAGCCAAGGGGAGGGCATGGGGGTAGGTAACTATGCCCTAGTAAACGAGGTGCATAATCTTTCTCGACCACTCTTTCTCATTCGTTTCTTTTTTACCATTCGATCGTCTCTTGCAAAGATGTTCACTCATTGAACTTTTTAGTTTATTTGGATTGAGGGCGCGTCAACCGTTAGGTCATATTAGTTTATTAGTTAGATAATAAGAACACATAATTTTTCAAAAGGGAGGAACGTAAGGGGGGACGTGGGGGAACGCGGGGTGGACAGGCCTGTGCTGGTCAGAACCAGCCACAACCAAGGGGGAGGTCATGGGGGTAGTAACTATGCCCTAGTAAACGAGATGCATATCTTTCTCGACCACTCTTCTCTTCGTTTATGTTCACCATCGATCGCTGCAAAGATGTTCACTCATTGAACTTTTTAGTTTATTTGTCTTGAGGGCGCGTCAACCGTTAGGTCATAATGCGCCACTCTAGCTTTGGTGGATATGGGGAGGGAGGGGCCCATGCTGGTCAGATAAAGCCACGAGTAGGGGGGAGGAAAGGATGGGTTTTCTACTGTCGTGGGTCTCTTCGTCTTTTTCTCCGTTCGTGGTGGCATTGTCCATCGTCTTCGAGGAGGGTCGTCAAGGAAAGGGGAGGTGTCCCCGGACGACAATTGCCAGAGCTCGCATCTAGCTTTTTGGGGAATAAAATACTCCCTTACCATACTTGCTGATGTTTGCGAGATGGACTTAATCTCTTTCCCCTCGCTTTCTATGATTTGCAAAGCCATGCTCGGGCCAAATTACATTGATTTAACCTACGACGACGACGTGAGGAAAACCAGGGCGCTTCAACCGGTTAGGTCATATTGCGCTGCCTGTGGTATTGAAAGTTAATTTAATGAGTTTATGGTGTGCTTTGAATGATTTGTTTTCTAATTAATTAAATATAATTGATTTGAATAAACAATGTTTTTGATGTGAATAAAATTTTAAGGAATTAATTACTTTGAATGAGAATTTAGAAAATTGTTCGCCTTTATCACAATAATTGATTGGGAGAGGATCGAATTATGTGCGGCAAAGCATCATATTTGGTAAATTCTGCTAGCATATATGTACGGTCGACCGATGGAAATCATCTGAGTTCGGCTTGTACTGGACGGACGCAGCCGCATAGTAGCGGACTAGACCTTTGGTACTTGGAACTTGGAACTTTATACCGGGTTTTACCTGTGTTTCTTCCACCATTCAACCATTATAAATTTATTGACCTCTCTGTTATCATCTTATATAATGGTGTACCATCATAACGCGAGCTTTATACATCGATATAATTTAGCTCTTAAATTATGTCAAGTGCCTACTCAATCAGTCCAGTGACTTTAGAATTGTAGGTCAGTCGGTAGCTTTAATGGCAGGACGGCGATGTACAGTAATAGGATACTTCTTCGTTAATTAACACCCTACACATTCGCCCGCACAAGAGTTACCAGCTGCTAGTCTAACGATCACGCAATCGTACAGAACAACAATGACAACGAACAAACAAAACTGTGTGCACATGACTGGCCATAACGTGTCTCTGGTAAGACTGTATAAATCATAGGCACCGTAGATGTTTCTGTTGCTAGTTATACATATAAATAATTTCTTAACACTTTAAAGATTGTGATTGGAAATATTTTATTAAGCATAAGAAATTACTAGAGTGCCATAGGCCTGCGAAAAATGGGAAAAACAAAGTCAACAATGTAATAGAACAAAAATGATTTGTTCAATAAACGTCACTGCCCAGTTGGAAGCATAACAAACAAATAAAATATAAGAAAGACTAAACATACCGGCCCCCTTGAAAGGCTGGGCTTTCAGAACACTGATCACACAGGGGTAGTAGGCACACTTTATTTATGGGCCGTTTTGAAGATCGCCATGTTAGGTTTTAGACCGACACTAACCCGCACGATGTCGTCACGATCCTTTGTAGTGTCTGCAATAAACTCCTAGCCGCCACTGCAATGGATGAACGTTGTCTTCCCTTCAGGAGCACACCACTGCACCCTGTTGTTACGTTCGGCAGTGTGGCGCGCCAGCGCCGACGCTGCTGCATCTCTTTGTGATTATCCTTGGCCCATCGTCTCCAGAACTCCCTGCAGCTGTTTGGCTTGCACCTGCTGCCCAGCTGCCACCTGGTCACCTATTAACACTTGGTCACAAAGGTCTACAGAGGGGATTTGTGTCAAAGGTTCCCAATTAGGAAATGGTCCAGGGGTGGGTAATTTAAATCAGGAGGATCGTTAGATAAATGTAGCAAAAGTGGACGTGAGTTCATACATGCCTCGACCTGATTTATCAAGGGTAAGCAATCCTCTTCGTAGTCCATGACCTTGTCTCCTCTAACCCTTTTTAAATGATACTCATGGATTTGACTCTGTCCTCCCATAGGCCACCGAAGTGCGGTGCATGGGGCGGAATAAATACCAATTACAATGTCTTGTGGAGGATGTCTTGCACCTGACGATTATGGTGTTTTCTTCTTGAAGTAGTTTGGTGTAATCCATGATTTGTGGGCAGCACCTTGAAAATTGGTTTCCGTTTATCAATTGTATTCGAGAGGGTTTGCCTCTGCCGAGCAATGATCGCCTTATAGCCGCTATGAACGCATCTGTTTGTTAGATTTGTAACAACTTCCAAGTGAACAGCCTTGGTCGCTTAGACTACAAACACGGCTATTATCCCCTTTGTTTGTTGTCCTGTCTGCGAGGTGTTCCAAACTTTAAGGTGACAGGTCACTAATCAACACACATTGCGAAACGGTCGAGTGGTTTGGTTCTCTGTGCTGGTAGTTCACCCATTAACTGCGAGAAGCTTGTGCCTTAATTCGAAGCACCTTGTGCACCGATGAATCATCTTCTCACCAGTCTTTTGATTGTGGATCCAAAATCTCTGGCGGATTGAAGGATCAGCAGTTGTGGTCCAGCATGTAGTAACTTGATGTGTTCGGTTGTTGCAGGATCAGGTTGGTGAGATGCTGGCTGCTGGTTAAAGATCATTGGGTGATTGCATCTAGGGGAGTGATGCTTTTTTGGAGTCGCCGGCCAACTCGTATTCCCATGCTATCTATGAGGTAGTCAAACTCTTTACTTTAACTCTTTTGCGAAATGGTATGATTGTTAGATAGACTTGCTAGTTTCCATTATTTGTATAAATAGATTGTACAAAATTTTACACATGTTTTAGAAGGCTTTCTTCCATCTCTTTTGGCTGAGGCGCTGCAAGTTGCCGGGGTCTTCACACCTTAGCTAATCTGGTATTTCTTGATGATCTTCTATCTCTGCAATAGGCAGTAACTCTAACCATTTTTGGTCAGCTTAGAGTACCTTTGTGTCCGTCCCTCTGGCACTGTTCTTGTCGCAACAAAAGATTTTTCTGGCTTCTGCACTGTCATGAGGACGGCACAAGGTTGATATCTAGCTGGGGCCACAAAGATTGTTCTGAATTAGCCATTCAGGTCCGGTGCCACCAAAGTTCACATGACTTCAGGGTAAGTGGCGTCGACACCTCTGGACACGAGATCAGCTGGATTACATGCAGATGGCGACATGTTTTCCAGGTGTGCCTAGCTGTGAGTTCTTGGATGGTTGCAACACGGTTGCCCTACAAACGTTTTCCATCTTGATGAACTGCCTGAAAGCCAGTGCATACCAATGTGGAGTCTGTCCACGAGGATTGGTTTCACTAACAAGTGGAATTTTAGTGCAGGGATTGCCCTTGTCCATAAATGAGCTAGAAGGAGAGCGCCACACAACTCCAATCTAGTAGAGTTGTTTTCTCTTAACAGGTGCTAACCTTGGACTTGTGAACACAACGGTTATATGGCAGTTTCACCTGTGGCATATGTAGCCCGTACATAAAGGCATGCACCATAAGCCCGTTCACTGCTGTCGTCAAAGCCATGGAACTACCCATTTAGTCCAACGGGCGTCATGGACCATACAGTGGGGTATACCACCCGTATTGCAATGGTAAGTCCACTGAGGCGCTTTGTGGGAACATCACACCTGAGTACATTGCGTGGGATATTTGTGTCCTGAGCAATGGAATTTGTTCACAAAGGTGTTGCCAATCTGCTTGCATTTTGCTGCAAGTGGGTCTCCCATCCTAGTCCTTCTTGCCACAGGGGATTGCATGAATATTTTGTAACTAATTACAATGGGGACTGACTAGACCAAGAGGATCAAATATCGATGCAAATAGTAACAATACACATATCTTTTTGTCATGTTAGACAGAAGAATATCTTTATGATTTGAGTAATCATGGAGACAAGAAGATTGCCCTCTTTTACCTTGAAATTGATCAGACTTCGGGGCCCCAATTACTCCTAGTGTACTTATATTTGCATTACAGTCTAGAGAGGCAGTCCTTTGTGTTCTTGCAAGTTCTTTCTGGAATCCCTGCAGAAGTTCTGTAGAGTTGGAGGACCATTTCCGTAACGGAAAACATGCTTGCTTGAGCAAAGTAGAGACTTCTTTCTGTGTAAATTGTTGTGCTTCTTCAACAGTTGAGCAGCAGTCAAACAGATCATCAACATAGAAAGTTCTTCCTTGATTATTTAGCGCTTTGGGAGCACGTTATTCATTATCAATGGCCACCTGTTTCAGGGCATCTTGTTTGCAGAAAATGGAGGGCACTTGAGGTTCCATAAGTACCAGTTTTTGAGCTTAAATGTCTGCACTTTCTTTTCAGGAGATTGTTCGCCAAACAATTCTTTGCAGATTTTGTCTTCGGGATGCACCAAAATTTGTCGTACATTTTAGCACGTCCCGCAACAATTCCTATGTTGTGTGTTTTCGGATCGTAGCACAATGGAATGCACATCTTTGTTGGACAGTAGGTCCCTGTATGCAGATATCATTTAAAATGATATGCCGTTTTTTGTTGGACTTTCGCACTTGTGCATCAAACACTACACACCGAGTAGATGTAGTAGTAGGAAGTCTGAAACCTGGTGATGTGGAAGATAATAGCAAGCCTCTTTAATTTTCACAGCATCACTTGTTACTAAAATGCGTCCATGTGTGTTCCATTGTTTGATACTCATCCTAAGGTATGGTATTGGCTTTTAGATCATGGTTTTTGGCTAGAACGCTGTTCAATTTGATTGCAGTCGCCGTTCTGCAATGCACTGGAAATTTCAAGAACTTTTGGATCAATCTTCGTTGGAATTTGACAACGAATCTTCCATCTGGTTGTCGGTAGTGTTTCATCAGAGAAGTGTTTCTCGCACTTGTTCGTTCCTCCGGAGACATAACAGGTTGATCGAGGCAAATAGATTCGATTTCACCAGAAGCGTTGAAGTTATTTTCTAGTGAATCCCTGATTGCGCACAAAGGGAACGGTGTGAGTTTGATTGAGCTGACAAACTGATAGTGTTTTGCCAGCACTATTCCAGCAAGGTCAGTGTTGTGCAATACTGGGTAATTTGCCAGTGTTTGTGTCATTTCTCGGGGTGCACGGTTTCATCGAAGGACGTGTGCTCCTTATAGAAGATCAATAGACCAGGTTGGTTAACTGTTCATTCAGCCAATATCATTCGTTAGGAATTCCCTCACTATCGCAATTCATAAAAGTAGATGGCATTGTGCCCGTTTAGTGGCGGGAAGAACCGCACAGTCAATTGTAGTAGTATAATCGCTGGGGGGGACCTTGCCTTCAAGTTTACGAAACGTGTGTGGGAAGTTTCAGCATTAACCTCCGTTTAGCCTTGGATTGGAATGTTGTCTGTTTTTGATTTCTTCCAGTTTGTAGCTTTTTGCACTAATGATTCCGGACGAAAGTTTTTACTGAGATTGCAGAATCAAGCAGTGCTCTGCAATGCAACTTATTGTCCATACTTGTTTTTCACGGTTTACCAACCGCTGTTCCTAATAAAACTCTTTGAGATTGAACCTTTCGTTGAAGGTACAGTAAGTCTTGTTAGCGGCAGATTGAACTTCTTGAGTTTTGAAGCTTTGTGTGGATGCACACTGTTATCAGAGGTGGATTGCAATGTCAGAGAATCTAAGTTGTAGCATGGTTGATGCCTTTATTACAGTGTGGCAGCGATGTGTAGAAACACCTCATTATTAATATGAAATGGCATGAGGCAATTATAACATACCTTGTTGTTGTTTCCAAGCTTGAGCGCTGCTGAGGAACTCATGTTCGCAAACTTTGTACTCTAGACAATGCATGAGTATCGAACAGAGAATACATTGGCTGTTGACCAGCTATAGTAAGAATGTGTGACTTGCTTGTGGGTTTAATATTCAAGTTTGATTTGTTCTGAGATTTGGCTTCAGTGAATTAGATACTGCCTATGCTTTCAAGTGCCTTGCATTTCCTTTCCAAGAATAAATCAAAGACTCAAACAGATGGCATTTCATCTAATTCCTGAATGCATTTCCCACTCCTGACGGTCTCAGTGGCAATGCTTTCATAGATAGTCTTGATTTATCAATACTTCATGCAATGGAATTCTTGGCGATTCTAAAGCATTAAAGCATGCACATTTTGTTTGAACATGATTTATAAGGCTTCCGAAGATTTTGCTCCAGTACACTTATTATGAGGGCAACATGCGAAGTAATTGTTCTGACATGTGTTTGTGCTATTAAACTTGGGTGTTATTGATATCTGCGTGTGACCAGTTGCCACGCTATTTGAAAGTTGGTGTGGCGCGCTGGTAGGTAAATTGGGCGGCAGATTTTGCACCAGTTGATGTGGTTTTCTCCTTGGAGAGTACGACAGTAATATGAGAATTTTTGAATGCTTGACATTGAGGATTGTTTACTATCAAGCCTTCAAATGTGTGTCCTGAAATGTAGCCATAGTTTTCCACTTTCCTAAGGAATTTAGAGTAAGATTTATTGTGGGTAGCTTTATTTGTAAGTTTTTTTTGTTGTTTTTGTGCCCGTTTGTGTGGAGACCCTAGAGGTAGGCCTAGACCCAACAAGCAGCTGGTTCTAGTCCATGTTGATTTAATCAACGGGTAGTTCCAAAAACCTAAGTGTTTTGCTTGGACTCTTAATACTGCCGTTTCAAAAACTGTCTCTATTCAATTGCAGTGATCCTGTTCGTCGTCCTCAATTCTAGTTCTTCTTGATAAGAAAGATAACTTTTCCAAATATCTTCTAATTTAGCGTTTACTCTACCTTCAATTCTAGAATATGTCCTGTATTGAGACATCGAAAGAATCAAAAAAGTTTTGTAATTCTGTAAGGGCTGCTTGCAGATGTTCTTTTTTAAAGAGTAATTTTTTTATCTGCCTCCATAATGCATTAATAAGTTCTAGTTATATGTGGAAGGAATGCTTAGCAAATTGAAGTGAAGAATGTCTTTTGACTCAGGTAGGCCGACTCGAATCCTAGACTTCGAACTACTAGCAAGCTCAATCTGATGCGGCCCGCTGAGGACCAAAATTATGTGCACGACTTGGCCATAACGTTCTCTGGTAAGACTGTGTATAATCATAGGCACCGTAAAGATGTTGCTGTTGCTAAGTTATACCATAATAAATAAATTTCTTAAACACTTTAAAGATTGTGATTGAAATATTTATTAGAAGAGAAATTACTCAGGAGGCCTAGGCCTGCGAAAAATGGAAAACAAAGTCAACAATGTAATAAGAACAAAAATGATTTTGTCAATAAAGTACACTGCCAGTTGGAAGCAATAACAAACAATAAAAATATAAAGAAAGAATAAACAACCATGGTTAGTATTGACTTTTTCAATTTAATTTTTCTTTTGTTTAATTGGATTAAGGGCGCCTCAACCGTTTGGTCATAATGCACCACTCTAGCCTAGGGGATATGGGGAGCAAGAGCCCATGCTGTTCAGAACCAGCCACGGATAAGAGGGAGGGAAGGGGGGTCCTGACTTTATGGGATAGGGAGGAAAATATGCTGGTCAGAACCAGCCACGGTATAATGGGATGAATGAGCGGGGTTGTTACGTCGAGGTCGTCATCGTCATTTGGTCATCGTTCGTGTTGTCATGGGTCGTCACCCAGTCGTCGGGAAGTCGTCAAGGGAAGGGGGAGGGTTTCCCCGACGCGAATTGCTAGAGCTCGCCTCTAGTTTCCGGTAGTACTCCCCTAATTGCTAGCTGATGTATTGTGAGATGTATTTTATTCTCTTGAATTCGCCTTTAATGATTAGCAGACCATTATATGGGCCCAAATTTCTACCCCGGGCCTCGACGGGACTTGTGCAAGCCACTATGGGTACACACGCATTTCCCAAAATAAATTAAATAGCCTTTATCGATTTCCTATCAGTTATAAAAACTGATTTTCAAAGGAGGACAAACAATTCGCGTAACAAAGAACGCGTGCATTTGGTGTAGGGTGGATTGATTGTAGCGCACCCCGGCCTGACCCGACCCTAGTGTCGTATCGACTTGAATTAACCCCTGGGATCGAGGGGATTCATAAAGGGGCGCATGGTTTACGAAATGAGAATGCCATCAAACACAGGATAACGGCACAGAGGGTATCAATATCTCGCCGCGTTGGCCAATACAAGGGGTTCAGATTTCAGAAGAAGAGAAGGGGGCTATACTCTCGAAACATTCGTGTACGCGCTTGATGACAATAACTTCTGGCTTTACAATGTCCAGTAGAACATCATTAGATACACCATCGTGTAGCCTGGCTTTTATGTCTGATTTGCGAAGCAGATGTATGTGGGTATACCTATACATGAGGTATCTAATCTCTTCAGAATTGACGATTCAAGAATTCAGAGGATAGCTCCAATGACGTACATAACTTTCGTAAGCATATAGTCTCATCCAGCAATCAAAGGACGTCGGTACAATACAAATCAGGTTTTTTTTTTTTTAAATAAAAATAAAAAATAAATACACCATTTGTATTTAAGTCCACCCACTTTTGACATGCACAACTGATTTTCAGTAGGGGATTACAGTTAAAGCAGTGAACCATCGAACACGCGAATAATGGCCGGCTAGATTACCAGTATTTTAAATAGTAAACACGCACGAGGCAAACACCGACGCCGTGAGAAAACTTGCGCGCTATCAACCGTTAGGTCATATTGCGGGCCGCCTGGGATATTAAAGTTGATGAGTGTGAGTTTAATGGTGTGTTTGATGATTAGATTGTTTACGTAGGGAGCTATCCGAAGAGTGCCAACGCCGTTCATTCCCTAGGTCTTATTCTCGTTTTAACGTCACCGTTCGGCGTCAATGATATCCATGACTAGCTAGTAGCATCCGATACGTCGAGCGCACGATCGGAACCTCGCCGAAATCTGGGAATGAGAACAAGAATCGGAAAAGGAACCTGAGCTTGTTCTTAGTACTAGAGCATGGCGGCTGTTTACGATACTCCGATAAATTGCCTACATAATAAAAGATAAAACGCATGAAACAATCTAGTAACAAGAACAGGAATCGACCAAGAATAAGAACAAGACCACAGTAATGTAGACGCAAGAACGGCGAAGAACACTAGTCGGTTAGGTCCGGAAGTGTTATGTATAAAACACAAATAAAATGAATGAGGATGACAGAAAGAGAGCAAAACAAAAGTAATTTTTGTGAATGATGAAATTGGAATAAATGTATTGATGTGAATTAAATTTTGTTAAGTAGATTGGTTTTGGATGAATATATTTTTTATTTATTAAGGAGCGTCAACCATTATGTCATAATGCACCACTCTAGCCTAGGGGGTAGGGGAGGAAATGGCCCATGTGGTCCGAAGCCAGGCATAATTGGGGGGGGAGGTGTTTTCACAAACGTCGCGGTCGTTCCCTCGTCTTTGTCATCGTTCTTTTGAGTCATTGGCACGTCGTCGGTTGGTCGTCAAGGTTGTTTTTGGTTTATTTGGATTGGGCGCGGTCAACCGTTAGGGTCATAGGCACCACTCTACTCTACTGGGGAAAAGGGGTGTTCTCACACATCGCGGTAGTCCTTGTCTTTGTCCTCGTTCATGGTGTCCATTGTCGTCGTCGTCCGCGAGGGGTCTTCATCGTCGTCCGGGTGCGGTCGGCAAGAGAAGGGGCAAGGTCTCTGACGACGATTCCTAGAGCTTTTTTTTTCCCCGGCCTTCTAGTTTCAGGGAGTAATATACTCCCCTCTTTCGAGCTGATTTTTACGAGGGGGGACCATTTCTCTTGAATCGCCTTTTACGATTAGCATAGCCATGCCTGGGCCCAATTTTTACCCCGGGCCCAGACGGTCAAATCTTTCTAATGTAATAATTTTGAATACACTATCGCAAGAAGAGTTTTTATCAAAACGACAAAGGTCGATTATGATAATCGGCTCTGGTGTAAACCGGGCGGGTTATTACCAAAACAAATTAAAAACTTTGACATATTAAATTATATAAGATACAACAATAGTTCACATCTTAATCCCGTTGGCAGGGTTGCCAACGGCAACCCCAACGGCCTTTGGGTTTTCAAAGTTTTGACAAATTTCAATTCTCTGACAAGCTACGACGACGACGACGACGACGACGACGACGCGACGACGACGACGAGACGAACTGATTAAACCGCTGGGCACGATTCCACCCGCAGACAGCAGAATACTATTGACGATTTTGACCTTATTTTTAAAATTCATTGGATGAGCGAAGCGAAGATTTAATTTTACCCCCCCCCCAAAAAAATTTTGTTGGGTTGTTTTTTTTTTTTTTTTTTTTTTTTTTTTTCCTCTGTTTTTTTTCCTCTTCCGGGCAAACGGCATATGCACTTGTGAAAATTTGACAGGGGCTTCGTTTTTTTTTGATTAGACTTGCCCTTTTTTTATACAAACGAAGAAAATTTCCCATGGATATCGACTTTTACGATTTTTTTCGATTTTTGTGCGAATTTTTTGCCATTTGGGCCAATTCCCCGACCAAACGGGGGGGGGGGCTACAACGTTCATATTTCACATGGAATTAAAAGGGAATGGTGATGATGCTTTCTGAAAGAAAAGTTTAAAAAATTAGCCAGAATCGGAGAAAAAAGCTTTTTAAAATACTTTTTTTGCTTTTTTTTGCTTTTTCGTGCTTTTGGGCCAATTATGACCAAAAAAGGGGGGGGCTACAACGTTCATATTATACATGACTTTAAAGGTTAGGGTGATGAAACCTTTTGAAAAAAAAGTTGAAAAAGTACTAGAACCTAGAAATATAGCTTTTTTAGATTTTTACGTTAAATAATAACAAATTAACAAAAACAATAGAAAATGACAAAAATCACCTCAATCGTCGGAGAAAAAAAAAGCCCTTTCAAAAGAAAGAATCCCCCGCAAAAAAAACTTTAAAAAAGCTCTCCTCAACGCGGGGGGACTTTAGCGTTTTTTCCTAGTTTTTGAATAAGGCGCGTCAACCATTGGGCCGCCATTGAGGCTAGGGGTCTTGGGGGAGGAAGTCTCTTTTGGTTTATTTGGATTAAGGGAACTTTCAACCGTTAGGTTATGCGCCACTAGCCTAGGGATGGGGGGGAAAAGTCCAATGCTGGTCAGATCCAGCATGGGTAGGGGAGGAAAGGGGGTTCTCACGTCGTGGGTCGAAATCGTTTTTGTCATCATTGGATTTGTCGTCGTCGTCGTCGTTGTCGGTCGCCCGGGAGGTTTTTCAGGGGATTGGGAAGAGTACCCGATGACAATTACCATAGCTCGCCTCTAGTTTCAAAGAGTATCCCCTAATTGCTATACGATTTTTTGCGAGATGGACTTCTTCTCTTTTATCGCCCTTTTAACGATTATCAATTAGAATGACCCTGCTGGTTAAAACCAAGCCCTGGTCTAGGGGAGGATTGGGGGGGATTCTCACGTCTGGGTCGTCATTGTTTTTATCGTGGTGTTGCCATTATCGTCGTCGTCGTCGTCGTCTTCGGGGAATGTCGTCAGGAATAGGGAGCAAAGTCCTAAACGACGATTGCCAGTGCTCGGCTCTTGTTTTCTACCCCTCTTACTACTGGATGTTTGCGAGATGGATATTCCTCTTGAATCGTCTTTTTACGACTAACAAAGTCCCGCGGGGAAAAAATTGACCAAACAATTGACTAATTCGGAACGACCTCGAATTTATCTTAGATTTATTTTTGTTTATTTGGATTAAGGACGCGTTAACCGTTAGGTCATAATGCACCACTCTAACCTAGGGGGGGGGGGGGAGGAGGGGGGGCCCATGCTGGGCAGAACCAGCCACGGGAAAGGGGAGGAAAGGGGGTTCTCACGTCGCGGTCGTCATCGTCTTTGTCGTCGTTCGTCGTGTTATTGCATCGTCTTCGGAGAGGTCGTCAAGGGAAAGGGGATATCGTCCCCGACGACGTTGCCAGAGCTCGCCTTTAGTTTCGGGACTCCCCTCTTACTATAGCTGATGTTTGCGATATGGACTTTTCATCTTTCCTCGCCTTTTACGATTAGCAGAGCCATACTCTGGACCAATTCTACTCCGGGCCCAGACGGGGGTAAAACTAAAGGTGTTTCATATGGTTAAGAATCTCGTTTCTGACCCTCGTATCCGGGCATCATGGATGCTTGTTACACTGGGTCCCCGAACCGGAAGCGGGCCCCGCGACATCGTATCGCGCGTCGGGGCGAGCACCTGCAATAACAGATCATTATGAATACTCGTACTGACCCTCGTATCCGGCACATGGGATGCTTGTACACTGGGTCCCCAACCCGGAAGGGGGCCCCTCGACGCTCGATACGCGCTGTGCTGGCCAAAACCCTCAATAACAGATCATTATAATATTTTGTACTGACCCTCGATCCGGATCAGGGATTTTTTGTACCTGGGCCCCCAAAGGGGGAAGGGGGCCCTCGACGACATCGATATCGCGCTGTGCTGGCCGAGAACACCTGCAAAAACAATCATTATGAATACTCGTATGACCCTCGATCCGGGCATCGGGATCTTGTACACTGGTCCCCAAACCGGAAGGGGGCCTCGCGACATCGATATCGGGTGCGGGCCGAGACACCTGAAATAACAATCATTATCTGAAACTATAAAATCATTTTAAAACTAGATTGAATGCGACTTTTTGATGTTTAAAATTTCCCTAACTAGGAAAAAGCTAAGTCCCCCCGGTTGATGGATGAGCGAAATTTTTATAGTTTTTCTGGGGTTTTTTTCAAAAAACAATACTCACCATAACCTTAATGTCCATGTGAAATATGAACTTCTAGCCCCCCCCCGTTTTTGGGCAAATCGGCCCAAATGTCCGAAAAAAATCGCACTAAAAAACGAAAAAAATCGTAAAAAAGATATTCTAGAAAATTTTTTTCGTTGTACCCAAAAACGTGGCAATCTGAGTTCAGAGATTTCGAAGGTCCCCTTTAATTTTCATCAAAATCGGATTTTATCCGTTTGCCGGTAAGAGCGAACAAACGACAGAAATAAAAAAAAAAAAAAAAAAACATTGGAGCTAAAATTTTTTAGGGGGCAGTGAAAATTTAAGTCTTCTCTTCGCTCGCTACGCTCATCCCAAAAAAAAAAAATGAGGGGAGATATAATGCAAAAAAAATTTTTTATTTAATGGAAAAAAAAAAATAAATTTTTTTTCGGTGTGAATTAAATTTTTTGATGACGAAGCGAAGACTTCGATTTTACCGACCCCCCCAAAAAAAATTTGCTCAGGTTTTTTTTTTTTCCCCCTCTGTTTGTTCGCTTTCCCACCGGGCAAAAGGTTGCATCTTGAGAAAATTTTTACACGACCCTTTATTTTCTCTGACTTAGGCTTGCTACATTTTTTGGGGGACAACGAAAAAATATTTCTCATAAAATCGTACTTTTACGATTTTTTTTTCCGATTTTTAGTGCGATATTTTCGTGACACTTGGGCCGATTTTGCCCAAAACGGGTGGGGCTAGAACGTTCATATTTCACATGGACATTAAGGGTTATGGTGATGTATTGTTTTCTGAAACAAAAATTTGAAAAAGTTAGCCAGAATCTATAGAAATAAAGTTTTTAATAAGTTTTTTATTTTTTGTGCGATATTTCGTGCCTTTTTGGGCCAATTCTGACCAAACGGGTGGGGCTACAACGTTCATATTATACATGGACATTAAGGTTATGGTGATGTAGTCCTTTTGAAAAAAAAAGTTGAAAAGTTAGCCAGAATCAATAGAAATAAAGCTTTTAATATAAGTTTTTTACGATAAATAATACCAATTGACAAATAACAATAGAAACTTGACAACAATCACCTACAATGCGTAGGCAACAAAACAAAGCACTTGCAAAAGTAGAGATATCCCACGCAAACTAAAAACTTTAAAAAGCTCATCCATCAACGCGGCGGGACTTTAGCGTTTTCCTAGTGTTAACAAATTACTTTGAATGAGAAATTTTTTAAATTTTGGGAGTCGTTATCGTTGATACAAGTTCTAAATATGATTGGGAGAGATAAAATTGCGTGCGCAAGGCATGGGCCGACGACGACGTGAGAAAAAAGGGCGCTTCAACCGGGTTAGGTCATATTGCGCCCCTGTGAAAAGAAGTAAATTAGAAAAAGTTAATGCAGGTCTGTTTGATGTTAGATTGTTTTCAAAGTGTATAAATAACAAAATTAAAATTTAGATGAAAGAAAGTAATAGCAAAATAAAAGTTATGTATGTAAATGAAAATAAAGAAAAGAAAGAAAAGTGTATGAAGACATTCTGCTAGCATATGATTTACGGTTAAGGTACATCACATTTTGTGTCGTTGAGACGATTGTGGTCATCTGATGAAGTGAACCAAAGTACAAGTTCAAGACCCTCTACATTGTACATTGATATTGAATTTTACATTTTTAAAATGGTGGTATTTTTTATTTTTTAACTACTGAGATTCTTAGAACAGTTAGGTTTAATTAGTATAAACATAATTGGACTAAATCATGTTTCTTTTAGTAAATTAATATATTAAATTAAAGGTAAAGCAATATTTCGGGTACTTTCAGTACCTTTCAAAAGGCAACAACCAAACAAAACATAAAACTCCGTCTCCCAGCCAAGGTCGACACATCTAACGAACACGGCCATCTTGATCTCAATAAAAAATACACATTCAAATAAAAAATAAAAATTATACCACAATCATGCCCACAATGTTCTATGGCTTGGGGACAAACTCTTTTTTCCAAATCGCCGGAAATAAATGCTGGGAGCACTGATAACATCAGCACCACAGACATTTTTTTTTTTTTTTTAAAATGTTTTGAATTAGGGGATATGCACTTAAATGCAGTAAACTGATTACGACGTGAGAAACCAGGCGATTCAACCGTAAGGACAAAAATTGGGGGCCACCTGTGATATTGTTTTTGAAAATTAATAAAAATTAGTGTATTTTTTTTTCTTTTGTGAAGGACGCGTCAACCGTTTGGCCATAATGTGCCACTCTGCCTATACCTAGAGGATATGGGGAGGAAAGGGTTTTTTTTGGTTTATTTGGATTAAGGACGCGTCAACCGTTAGGTCATAATGCACCACTCTAGCCTAAGGGGGAGGGGAAGGAGGGGGCCCCTGCTGGTCAGAACCAGCCACGGGGAAAGGGGAGGAAGGGGGGGTTTTTCACGTCGCGGTCGTCATCGGCTTTGTCATCGTTTGTGTTGTCATTATCGTCGTCGTCGAGAAGATCGTCAAGGGAAGGGGTCAAGGTTCCCGTCGACAATTGCCAGAGCTCACTTCAAAATTTCGGGGAGTAAAATAACCCTTGCAAACTAGCTGATGTATGAAAATGGACTTTTTTCCCCTTTCCTCGGGCCTTTTACGATTAGCAGAGCCATGCTCGGGGCAAATTCTCAAATTCTACCCCGGCTCAGACGGTGGGCCGGGGGGGGGGGGGAAAGGATGTATAGGCTAATGTTTAATTAGATCTTGGTACTATAGGGCCCATGTTGCCATTATTGAAATGTGTATAAAATGAATTGTGTGTAATATTTTTGTTTGTATAATCTTACCTGGTAGTCGTCCACCCCTCTATCAGACAGCACCATTCTCTGCATGCGCCACAGTGGGGTCCAGCAGCAGCTTTTTGAGTCTGGCTGCCATAAGTATCCGCTAAAACGGAAGGGGTACGGGGGGCAGTACCCAGTGTACCTGCATGGAGAAAGCATTAATATCACTTCATGTAGACTTGAGGTTCACAAATAACTAGCTAGGAGATATCAGGTCAACCGTTAGGTTGGACAGACCAGTGCTGGACAGATACTGCCACAGATATGAAGGAGGAAATCACGACGAAATGAGAAACTAGGGCGCTTCAACAGGTAAAATCATATTGCGCCGCCTGTGATATTTAAAGTTGATGAGATGAGTTAATAAAGTGTTTGATGATTGATTGTTTCTAAATATAAAATGAAAAGAAAATTAAAAGTTTTTTAAAAAGGGATTGGATTAAGGGCGCGACAACCGTTATTCATAATTCGCCACTCTAGCCTAGGATATATGGGGAGAAGGGGTTCATTTGTGATCCAAAACCACCACTGGTGGGTGGTGGAAAGGGGCGGGTTCTAACGCCCGCGGTCGTCGTCGTCTTTGTCATCGTCGTCGGGGAGGTAGCTTATTTTTTTTTAAAATTTGGATGAATGTTTTTGGTTTATTTGTTTTAAGGACGCGTCAACCGTTAGGTCATAATGCACCACTCTAACCTAGGGGTTGGGGGAGGGGGGGGCCCATGCTGGTCAGAACCAGCCACGGGTATAGGGGTAGGAAAGGAGGGGTTCTCACGTCGTGGTCGTCATTGTCTTTGTCATCGTTCATGTTGTCATTGTCGTCGCCGTCGGGGAGGTCTTTGGGGGAAAACGGGGCAAGGTCCCCGACGACGATTGCCAGAGCTCGCCTCTAGATTTTAGGGAGTAATATACTACCCTTCTTACTAGCTGATGTTTGCGAGGGGGACCTTTTCTCTTGAATCGCTTTTTACGATTAGCAAGCCATGC
This sequence comes from Sweltsa coloradensis, assembly GCA_024449915.1. Classification (NCBI taxonomy): domain Eukaryota; kingdom Metazoa; phylum Arthropoda; class Insecta; order Plecoptera; family Chloroperlidae; genus Sweltsa; species Sweltsa coloradensis. Next base: position 4,880 of record JAMZAV010012285.1, on the reverse strand, counting down.
TCTGGGCCAATTTCAAAACCCGGGCCAGAACGGAGGAAATAAGGGACGCGTCAACAGTTAGGTCATAATGTACCACTTTAACCTTGGGGGGGAGGGGCCCATGCTTGTCAGAACCACCCAGGGGTAAGGGGAAGTGCCCCACGACCACTATTGTCAAGCTGCCTCTAGTTTGGGGGAGTAATATACTACCCTTCATACTATAAGCTGATGTTTGCGAGGTGGACTTTTTCTCTTGAGTCGCCTTTTATGATTAGCAGAGCCTGCTCTGGGCTAATTACCCCAGGCCCGACCAAAGTGGAGGGTAGCCCTGGGCGTGACGACGACGTGAAAAAATAGTGCGCTTCAACCGGTTAGGTCATATTGTGCCGCCTGTGGTGAAATGTTTGAAAGGTAATGAAATGATTTTGTGGTGTGTTTGTCGATTACTTTTATAGTTTTTTTATTTCTATGTAGAAAAAAAAAAATTACGAACTGATGACAGTAATAGCAAAAGAAAAATGATCACTGATACCTGGTTAGGACTTGGAGATATCGGGTCAACCGTTTGGTCAAACGCGACACTCTAGCCTAGAAACCCATAGATCATGCGGGGACGTTTTGACCCTTCCTGGACAGATCCAGCCACAGACTAGCGAGGGAAGAAATTCGGTTTATTCGGATTAAGGACGCGTCAACCGTTTGGTCATAACATGACACTCTAGCCTAAGGGGGGTGGAAAAAGGACCCATGCTGGTCAGAACCAGCCACGGGTAAGGGGGGGAAAGGGGGTTCTCACGTCGTGGTCGTCATTGTCTTTTTCATCGTTCGTTGTTTTCATTGTCGTCGTCTTCGGGGAGGTCGTCAAGGGAACGGGGCCAGGTGACCGACGACGATTGCCAGAGCTCGCCTCTAGATTTAGGGAGTAATATACTACCCTTCTTACTAGTTTGATGTTTGCGAGGTGGACCTTTTTCTCTTGAATCGCTTTTTAACGATTAGCAGAGCCATGCTCTGGGCCAATTCTACCCAGGGCCCAGACGGGGGAAAAAATGGACGCGTCAACAGTTAGGTCATAATGTACCACTTGAACCTTGGGGGGGGAGGGGCCCATGCTGGTCAGAACCAGCCACGGGGAAGGGGAAGTGTCCCCGACCACGATTGTCAGAGCATGCCTCTAATTTCGGGGAGTAATATACTACCCTTCATACTATAGCGGATGTTTGCGAGGTGGATTTTTTTCTCTCGAGTCGCCTTTTATGATTAGCAGAGCCATGCTCTGGGCCAATTACCCCAGGCCCAGACCGGGTGGGGGGTAGTAGTGGCCCTAGGCGTAACGACGACGTAAGAAATAGGGCGTTTCACCCGGTTAGGTCATATTGTTTTCCGCCTGTGTAAAATGTTGAAAGTTAATGAAATGAGTTTGTGGTGTGTTTTGTGGTGTGTTTGTCGATTATTTTTATAGTTTTTTATTTCTATGTAGAAAAAGAAAATTACGATCATGATGACAAGCAAAAAAAAAATGATCACTGATCCTTAATAAAATCAAAAGAAAAAAGATCACTCATACCTAGTTAGGAAATTGGGAGATATCGGTCAACCGTTTGGTCTTACCGCGACACTCAAGCCTAGGCCTATAGATCATGCGGGGAGGACAGACCCGTCCTAGACAGATCCAACCACAGACTACCGTAGGGAAGAATTCGGTTTCTCATCATCATGGTCGCCTGCAATTATTGTATCGTCATCGTCGTCGAGTGGAGAGGGGAGAGCGAGGGGTTCCCCACAACGATTGCGAGAGCTCAGCACTTCTAGTTACGGGATGTAACATAACATATAGGCCTAGGCCTACTTATAGCTTGGACTTTGATGACCTAACCAACGACGACGTGAGAAACTAGGGCGCTTCAACCGTTAGGTCATATTGCGCCGCCTTAAATGAAAGTAAATGAATGACTGAACAAAATTTACTACTTTATTCATACTTTATCCATAATTATTGACAAAATATAATATATTTATATCCTGTTTTTTTTTTTTTTTTTGTTTATTTGGATTAAGGACGCGTCAACCGTTAGGTCATAATGCACCACTCTAGCCTAAGGGAGGTGGGGAGGAGGGGCCCATGCTAGTCAGAACCAGCCACTTGTAAGGGGAGGAAGGGGGTTTCTCACGTCGCGGTCGTCATCGTCTTAGTCATCGTTTGTTGTGTCATTGTCATCGTCGCCGGGGGGTCGTCAAGGTAGGGGCAAGGTCTCCGACGACGATTGCCAGAGTGCGCCACTAGTTTCGAGGAGTAAGATACTCCGCTCTTCCTAGCTGATGTTTGCGAGGTGGTCTTTTTCTCTTGAATCGCCTTTTACGATTAGCAGAGCCATGCTCTGGCCAATTCTACCCTGGGGCCAGACGGGGGTTTTTATATCCTGGGCTTACTAGCTTTGTTTGGTTTATTTGGATTAGGGACGCGTCAACCGTTAGGTCATAATGCCCACTCTAGCCTAAGGGGGGTGGGGAGGAGAGCCCATGCTGGTCAGAACCACCACGGGTAAGGGGGGAAGGGGGGTTTCTCACGTCACGGTCGTCATCGTCTTAGTCATCGTTCGTTGTGTCATTGTCATCGTCGCCGGGGGGTCGTCAAGGGAAGGGGGCAAGGTCCCCGACGACGATTGCCAGAGCTCGCCTCTAGTTTCGGGGTGTAAGATACTCCGCTCTTTCTAGCTGATGTTTGCGAGGTGGACTTTTTCTCTTGAATCGCCTTTTAAGATTAGCAGAGCCATGCTCTGGGCCAATTCTACATGAGCTTTAGTTTATTTTAATTAAGGGCGCGTCAACCGTTTTGGTCATAATGCGCAAATTTACTCAGGGGATATGGGAATGGGGGGCCTATTAGTATTAGTATTTTAGGGCGCTTTTTACGGCAAAGATTATTCGCGTTGTGCTCATGCTGTTCAGAACCAGCCACGGGCAGGGGTGGAGGAAAGGGTGGGTTCTCACGTCGCGGTCCGTCATCGACATCGTCGTTTTCGTCGGGGCGGTCGTAAGTGTTGGGGCAAGGTCCCAACATTGCCAGAGCTCGCCTCTAAGTTCCGGCGAGTATTGCTTTCCTTCTTACTATAGCTGATGTTCGCGAGATGGACTTTTTCTCTTGAATCGCCTTTTACGATTGTAGCAAAATCCATGCTCTGGGACTATTCTTCCCCGGAGCCGGACCCAGACGGGGTGGCTATGAATGATCTAATATAATATTTAATAAATGAGTAGGCCTAGAAAATTCCTCTACGCCTTTTAATGGGAAAAAATTAAATCAAATTAAGGGCATTATACTAGTGATGCCTTGGCCTAGATGTATTATAATTTAAAGCTAGCTGCAACGCTCAGTCAAACTTATGTCAGTATTCTTTTTAGAAGCTAGACATATTATTAACTTATCGTGGGTATTCAAGCTTAGTTGTGCCCCCGCCCCCCCCCATCACCACTCCTACAATACACTTAACCGAATCGTGTAACGTTTTTTGTTCCAGCCCAAGACTCTAATGTCTACATGAGCACTCACCTTGCGTCTACAAATATTGTTTGCTCAAGGTCGAATGCGGGGAACGACTCCCAAACCCAATAATTAACCAGGGGCGGCGACGCAAGGGTGATCCTCCCACGAGCTAACGTCAACACGCAGACGGCAGCTGCTTCTGCGTTCACGGGGGCCGGGAAATTACCACTAGCTTTTATTACCAAAATATTAATTTTGTTCAGAAATTAATTATGAGAATGCACATAAAGAGTGGCACAAAAAGTAAACTTATTTTTTACTTGTTTAATTTGCTTAAAACCACCACATAAAATCAAAAATTTGAAAATGGTGTAGTTTGCGTGATATCGTAACGTTTTTTGCGTTTGTTCAATCTAGGCAATTAATTATTATTTGGACAGTCGAGTCGTGGAAGCAAGGTCTGTTCTTTATAATTTTCATTTCTCGCTTTTATTAGGTGTTGTCCCGACAAGACCGTGATAGTTTCGTTACCACCATTGTGTGCTAGTGTCTTCTTCATATTTGGGCACTATTGTTTACCCCCCATTGAAAGACGTTTAAAGTTTTGTTATTGATATTCGAGGTAAGAAAAAGAGGGATTTCGTGTTTTCTTATTCCACTAGATAGGCCCACATGTTTTAATAATTAAAAATTAAAATTATATGAATTTGCGAGCAGATTGACACATCGTAACACTAGACGAACGTGAGAAACTAGGGCGCTTCAACCGGTTAGGTCATATTGCGCCGCCTGTGAATGAAAGGAAATGAGAAGAGTGAATGCAGGTATTTGATGATTAGATTGTTTTCTAAGTGTATAAATAACAAAATAAATTGATGATGAAGAAAGTAATAGCAAAATAAAAGTTATGTATGTAAATAAAATAAAGAAAACAAATGTGTAAGATGTGAAATTTAAAATTTTTTTAAATAGATTACAATGGATGAGAAATTTAGAAAGTTTGTCTCCGTTATCATAATGAAGTTCTTCATATGATTGGGAGAGATCAAATTGCGTGCGCAATGCATCATATTTGGCACATTCTGCTAGCATATGATGCACGGTTAAAGGTACATCACATGTGTCACATATTTGGGAATAACTTTCTCTGGTTAAGAGATATCCGTGTGTGCGTGTATGGCTATACGAATTCTAGACAATACCACCTCTCTCTACTGAGAGTCGAGACGTAGGTGACGAATTTTTTAGTCTGTGGGCATCACACTATGCAATTTGTTATTTGCAAAACACCCACGTGCTTGTCGCAATCCAACAATCTTGCTTGTACCACTCTTGACATCTGAACGGGAACTGATTGAATCACGTCGCGACGCTAGGGAGCTTCCTTAGGTCAGCCCCAAAAAGGTTTTTTTTCCCA